>JANIJG010016727.1:0-36569 GCA_024611175.1 Megaceryle torquata | reverse complement strand
CGCTTTGCCGACCCGGCTGCGCCCTCCGAACCCGCCGCACGCAGCACATTCGCGGGAGACGCGACCCTGCACCGCCTCTAGGCTCCCCCAAAGTAATCCCTGCATCTCCAAAAACACCCGGAGGGCAGAAAATTCGCCGAAAAACGGAGCCGGGCGCGGCGCTGCAGTACCGCGGTTCGACCACGAGGTCGCGGCAGAGAGCGTGGGAAAAGCCATAGCGGTATTGGCCCTGCAGTACAGCCTGGCCCATAAAATTCCCATCTCCGCTCCTTTGCTTGGGCTGCCGTGTTGTCCCGGGTTCGTGAAGGATTCCCGGTCCACAAGGGACGGCGCACTCACACACAGCTAATAAGCAAAACCACTTTATTCAAGCACTCACAGACACAACTAATAAGCAAAACCCAGTATTACTCAAGCAAACCCTACTAGTTACCTAACATCCCCACATACACCCCAACCCCAAGGTGGTAGCCAAACCACCAAGCAGGAGGAGGGTGTGTAGCATGGTTCTTGGGAATAGGAGTTGGTAGGTCCTAATGCCTTCTGCGGGGCGTCCTGTGGATCAAGCTGCTCATGAGGTTGACCTTCCAAAAAATGAATCTCCATCCTCTCCCTGCTGCAGTGAGCTATTGCTATGTCTCCTGGCAGTGGCATGAAGACTGCTCTGGCATTGGTGCACACGTGGCCAGCCCATGCACAGAGGCTGAGCTGTATTTTTTCACCCACAGTGACTAACAGCAGCCATCACCCCTGTTGCGCATGGGTGGGGGTCTTGGGGCACCTCTGGTGGTCATTAATTCATCACTCTTCAGCTCCCTTATCCCCTCCTTGGGATATCCTTTCATTGTTTGGTTCACGATATTGCTCGCCAGACAACACCAAGCTGTCTAAGACTGGCTGACTGCCTGATTCCCCCATGCACCTGCACATGCCAGAGGTGGGAGCAAGTCCTGTGCTCTCCCGTGCAGTGCATCAACAGATAGTGGTGTGACAGAGGGCCACAACAATGGATCGACATGTTCCTATATGGATACACACACAGAGGCTCAGGCGTAAACTTCAAACACAGAATGCTTCTAACTTTTCCAACAATACGACACCTAAAAAATAACTGCTGCTTGACTTCATTCGTCAGTACTCACCTTGCTCAAGTCACATCTAGTGCCAACACCCTATTTTCCTCATCGCTTTCAACCCACAAAATCAAAAAAGACAGGAGCCTGTAACATACTGCTAGCCACCATTCACATCTCTGACAACAGACACCAACCCACCTTCTCTAGCAATCTGTTTCTCTCCTCTGTAGCTACTTAGACAGCCTCTTGACCCTCTTCATCTTAAAAAAAAAAAAAAAAAAAAAAAAGGTCAGTTACTCCAATGCTGATCCAAAAGTAACAATCCCAAAGCTCTCAATTCCATTTAGGAAGATCATCTAGAGCCAACCTCAGCATGGAAACAAATTAAACTTTAGGCCCCACAAACAAAACACTGAATGCATTACCTATGACACCTCACCTCCAGGCAAAGCAGTTCCAAGTCACACTAGCACACAAATTCCAACACTGCATACACCGCTACCCACAACACACATCGATGACGATGATAAGACAAAAACTCTCAGCAAGGAGAATGACCGTGGGAACAGAACTGTTATCAGGTCACACAAGACCTATGGGGCTGTGATGCTGAGGTGATCAGATTCCACAAGAGCCCTGGAAAGGAGCCAAACACAATAACCCAGGACAAGAAGTAACTCAAAACGGAGTTGATGGAAGCACAAGAAACCTGTATGCAATACCTAAAAACATAAGGATCTGGGGAAAGAATTCCCAATCTCTAACATGAGACAGCAAGAACAAAGTTGCCGGTGCAGCTTGGAATGATGCCATGAGAGAGAACAGATGGGAAAAGTTCAGAAATGTGAGAACTATCTGCACTTACACAGGAAAAGATGTGCCTGATCGGCAATAGTCTTGATGACTTCAAGCACTGTCAATCCTGCTAACGATGCCTGAGATGTGCACTGTGCTCCTCAACCAATAAGAGCAATGAGGACACCGAGACTTTGACAAAGCTCTAAAACACAGAATACAATGAACAAATGATGCAGCATTTGTGCTGCACATCGGAACTGCCCTGCCTGGTGCACACTACTCTTGTGCTGGGAACTAACCTGCTCCCCTTGCCCATCCAAAGGGGCCTGTCCCAGGATAGCCCCCACCCCTACACTGACTTTAAAAGCCTCCCAGCAATTCCCAAACAGAACTCCTCCTCCCAGACCCTCCCCCTGTCTCAGTCTTGCAACTTTGCTTTCAGTGGACCGAGGTCTGAAGTCATACTGGACTAAAGAAGCACATCAAGTAACTGGGATGCTTCTGCAATCAACTGGTTCCTCTTCATTAACTGAAGGATAAAGGAACACAACACAAGTTAAACAATGCCAGTGGTAAGCGCCGTGTCACCCAATGCCAATCTCTTCCCCAACACCTCTACCCTCACAAGCCATCCAGCATTCTTCTCATCTGCTGCTTCTAGAGTCAGATGCTGTGGAAGTTCTTGATTGTAGTACCCAAGACATCAAGATACAAAATCACTTCCGTGTTTGCTGGGCAACACCAGCCTGTGATCCTCCTTGCTACCACTCTAGCTCACCTCAACTCCAGACCTGCATAGCACCTGCAAAACTAAATGGTTAATTCTTAATACAGTTACTAAATAACACTTGTGACTGTGCCCTAGGCTGGCATTTAAGAGCCATCACCTTCTCAAACTGTTCCTGAGCATGTGGCTCTATCCCTCCAGGCTAGCTTGTGGCATCTGCAAAAAACAAAAGGCACACACTGAGATACAACACCAGTCCTATGATCCTCCTCAATATGACCCCAGCTCAGCATAAATATCATCCAATCCAGAGTGGCCAGCACAGCAACTGAAAAAGCACAGGTAATAGCACTGAAACCAGTTAACGTAAGATACTGGGCTCTCAAACAGCAGCCCAGCTCACAAACACCTCACCTTCTCAAACTGCGACGCATACTTGGAGACAGTGGGGGTGAGGAAATCAGATGGAAATGAATGAGCTGCCAATGGGCTTTCTGGTGCTGGTTGTACCTCCTCACCTCTGTGCCATCGGTAAACTGCTCGCCTGCTCCTGCACATGCACAAGGACTCCTGTGCCGGGCTCGTCTCTCACTGTTAGTTACTAACTAATGTTAGTTACCACCCTGCGCTCCAGCGTGCTGAGTCCTTATGCAGGAAATGGAGAGATCCAATAAATGTATTCGTAGTACATTACGGGTCCTCAACAGCTGACCATAGAGCCCGGGATGTTCCATCTTCACTCTGTACAGGAGCGTAGCTTTTATGTGATACCAAAGAATTAAACAATTCAGTCCCTGTGGACTGACTTTAAAACTGATCTAATATTGTATTAAAATGCCTAGCTGACAAGTAGAAAACACCACACCTAGTCATTCCTATTCAGCAGTATGAACATCTGGTAGCTGTTAATGTCTGTTGTGTATGATAGGCTGACAAAGAGAAAACACCTAATCATTAGCATTACATTTGTCCATAAACAACTAACTGGTATTTCAATTGTATGTAAATTACTCATCAACTCTGTGTATCAAGATAGCATGGATAGTCTCAGTTGGTGTCTGTGCTAGGAGGAGATACTCCCCATGCACCCAGCGCTGTAACAAAGCAACGATGGCTCTCTAAATTATCATTTTGTTTGGGGAATTTTCTTAGTTGCAATTTCAGGTAACAATTTGGCGACCCAGATGGGACTGGCTCTCTGGAGTCTTAGTGGGCCGCAGGAATCGTGGGAACTCTGAGCACGCAGAGGATTCTTTTTGGGGAGGCCCTCCGATTCCCTGGTGGGTGAGTTTCTGCTACAGCTATCTAGAAGATTAACAACACTGATTTTAAGTTTTCGTCACTTGTGAGTTTCTGAATTAAGTACACCTTAGTGAGCTATTGGCATTTGAGTTTGTAATGCGCAATTCTGTAATTCTCTGCATTACTATGGGGACACGCAGAGTCTGGATTTTGTTTGGGCATTTGTGGTAACTTTGGAATTTTGTTTGAACTTTGTGAATTTTGGTACTTTGTGATAATGGGAAAAAAGCGGTCTGCCGCAGGGGGAATTGTTGAGCGCTCCCCTTTAGAATGTCAGATAAAACATTGGAGGAGGTTTGGGAGTGACTCCCTCAGGCGAAAGAAATTAGTGCATGGAAGCCCTCTGCGCCGGGACTACACCTCCCGGCATGCCCGGGAAACGGACAGGGCTCACCGGAAGCTCAGTGCCCCGGGACTACAGCTCCCGGCATGCCGAGGGACACCAACATGGCGTACAGGAAGCCCCGGGACCACAAGTCCCGGCATGCCCGGGGTTATCCACGTGGCGCCTCGGCAACCCCGTGCCTACACCTCTCCGCCGTGGCGGGGACGCCGGTCTCCCTTCCCGCCGACACCCACACGCGGAAGATCCGCCGAGCCCGACACCTGGCTCCAGGCGGCCACCACCGCATGGCTCCGTCAAAACGCGGCACTTCCGACCCCCCACCGCGTCGCTCCACGCCTCCGAAACTGACCCTACCGCCCCCCCTGCAGGCGCTGCCGCTCTCTTCGGAGTTTTGCTCAGGAGGCCCTGATCACCTTCTCTCTGGGTGCAAGCTCAGCCCTACTCTCTTCCTCTCTTGGCTGATACCGGCCCGTCCCCGGCTGCCTAGGCTTAGGTCAGCACCCGCCCCTTTATAGAGAGGCCGGCACCATCAGCCTCACCACTCGCTCCTGGAGATCCCTCAGCCCTGCCCCGCAGCTGGAGCCCCACTGAACTAGGGTCAGTTCTGGGCCCCTCACTCCCAGAGAGACACTGAGGGGCTGGAACATGTCCAGAGAAGGGCCACAAAGCTGGGCAAGGGTCTGGAGCACAAGTCTGGTGAGGAGCAGCTAAAGAGCACCCACGCCCAGCAATGCCCCACTCCCTCCCATGGTGCAGCCCTGCCTAATGCAAGAAGCTTAAGCTCTTCAGCCACAGGTCCAAATTTTTTAATGCTTCCCCATAAATATTCAGGTGCTTTGGGGCTGTGACCAACCTTTCTTATGGGGGACCCCCCCCCACTCACCTGCTCCTCCAAAGTGTCACAGCCTCCTCCAGTGATCCCAGGAGGCCTCAAATGACATCATCATCCCTCCTTTTCATTCACCACAAAAAAAAAAAAAAAAAAAAGAAGACACAAAATGAAGGAAACTGCCCAACCAGCAGTTTGTTACTGCAATACTGATATTTTCATATGTAAAGACCTCCACCCCACTAAAAAGGGAAGCTCTGCTAGAAAAATTGGGGGGAAGCACCCCCCCAAAGAAGTTGCAGTCCCCCCAGCCATTGCCACGCAGGCTGGTGGCTGCACCATGGGGCCACGGGGAATGTGTTAGAAGACTATGCCACATCTCTTGCTCGGCCTCTGTTCCAAATGTTCCCCCTCCATTCCTGTGCCAGGACGCGCTCCTCAGGGCAAAAAATGTCCCCAGTCCCTGTTGGCCTCAGACTCTCCCCACTGGACAGCCCTTGCTGGGGGCACCCACTCAAGATGGAGCTGAGCGCCTCCAGAGGCAGGGCTGTCCCCTTATGTCGAGGATGCCACACGACCAGCAAGCAAACTGGGGCCGTGGGGCAGCGACTGGGCATCAACACTTACAGCAACACATCTCAAGGAAAAAACCAAACCAAAACAAACAAACCAACCAACCAACCCTAACAAATTACAGGTCATCACATACTGAAAAAGCAGCACAGAAAAATCGTAGGATGTCTCTCAGAATGAGCACAACAGAAGTTGAGTGAAGTTTCAATTACGTTAGGAAAAAAAAAATCAAGCAAAAAACTGCTAATAAACAGCAATATAGCTGCTAAAAAGGGGTGGAAGGCCCAGAGGGGGCGGAGACTGAAAAAAGGGTGGGAGGGCCAAAGCACGTGGACACCAAAAAGGGGTGGGAAGCCCAGAGGGGGTAGAGTCCAAAAAAGGGGTGGGATGCAAAAAAGGGGTAGGAGGCCAAAAATAACAGAACTGCTGCAGTTGCCCCAGCATTTGGAGAACTTTCGTATTAAAATTTGAACCATCAAGAAGTCTTCACAAAAAACAAACAAACAAAAAACCCAACACAACTGCACACTAACTTTAAAGCAAAAGAAAGTCAGCCAATTCTGAAAGTGAAGGCATTTAGCTTCTACTTTGTTCCCTTTATACAAACCGAGAACTAAGATTCCTAAATATTTAAAGCATGAAAACAAAAGTGAACTACATTTTTGACAATTCATCTTTTAATAGAAAGCACTTAAATTAATTTTTTTAAACAATGCGGAGAACAGCAGAGCTCACCTGTAAATTTGCAATCTGACATGTATCTTGCAGCATTTCTCATGCCTTTTTTTTTTTTTTTTTTTGGTTTTGTGGTGTAAGAAACTCATTAAAAAACCTTCCACTCATCAGACAGGAAGATAGTTTAACTCATTAGCCGAGGATTTTCAAATGACCTATATGCTGCACAGTAGACGAATACTCAATGATCTACCCTCTCCCCGCCCCCACTAGATCTCTCAAAAATAATGTCTCAATGCTTTGGATTAAATGATGACCAACTGAATTGATTTTGTCGTCTTGGCAACACTAAATCCAAGGACAGATCTCTTTGTTCTTTTTCTGAATCTACCAGCCGATAGCCAAGCATGTTTATAGCACCTTTGCAAACTTCCTGTATTTTCTTAATTTTCTGGAAGGAAAGAACATTTCTCCAGGCCTGTGAAACACTAATGGCATCTCGAGATGTGATTTTGAAGGCTTCTTTTTTTTTTCCTGGTCCCTGGCCATGTGTGATATTATAGATCCAGCTTTTGAGTGTGGAGGTCAAACTAAGATCTGCAAATTTATACATTTCTGAGATTTCTGATAGTGGATCTCTGACCAGATCTTCAAAACGGATCATTAAATAGCGATCTTTAAGAAAATTAGGTGGCTTTAGAGTAGCCGTTTCATAAATCTGAACATGACTTCTACAAATCTCTTGCATTACGTTGTATTTGCTGTCTTCCACTTTAGTACCGTTGGTACTTAAAACAATTCCATTGTCACGAGCTAACGCTTTGACCGATTGTTCCCGTGACTTGACAACTGCCCTGGGGTCACGGACCAAGTGAATAATTTTGAGATTCAGAGATGGATCGGTGAGAAGTGGGTAGAGGACCTTCAAGTCAAAGAATCGAACCTCCTTTATGACAACATGGCTGTAAGTTTTACAGGCTTCCTCCACCTTGCTGAATGGGTACCGTCCACAAAGAGTCTTGCATGCCATCTCACTGGTTATGTCAGTACGTTGAAATGAGTCACAAGCAGGAGCTGAACACAGAGCCCGACTCACTGCCCACTGGAAAAGGTCGGATAAGTTTCTTTTCCAAGGCATGTAAGCATCAAACACAGACATGTCACAGAGAAAGACCGACCTGACTAGGTCCCGTACTGCCATGTGTAAGACTTTGGCACTGTTCTGGTACATCGTAACCCACACATGCCATGCAGGCTCCATCAGGTAGAAGACGCTGGGGTGCTGGCTGAAAAGCTGACCAACAAAAGAAGATCCCGACCGCCAGGAAGAGAGAATGAGGATGTGGACTTGAGATGGTTTCTCCTCAGACTGAGGCATGAAGCTACTGTACCGGGCATACATGAAGAGTAAGAATCCAGTCTGAACTGTAACAAAAACTATAACGATTGCACTAGGAATTCGAATCCTTGCCATTCTCACCAAGGAAAAGCAATAAAAAAAAGCTGAAAAAGAGAAGGAAAATGCTGGTCAACCATTGTTCTTATGACACAATAATGATAAAATTTACACAATAGAAATTTTTGCATTATTAGAAGTTTTCTTCAGATATGCATGTTTCTATTTGGCACTATACATGCCATACATTTCCTTAATTGGTGGCACCGAGAGATGATCATCTGCAGCTGACAGGTGTCACAAGCTGAAAGAAAGTAACGTGAAACAGCAATATCACAGCAGAAATAGGTGTCCGATGCTGAAAGAAATCTCGGGTTTATGCAGCTGCACTGTTGGAGGGGGGGGGAAAAAAAAAATAAAAAAAATCAACAAAATGCACAAAGTTCTCAGCTTGAATTCTGGTAAATACTGCCGAGGTAAAATATATTTTTGAATCACTCCCTATATTTCCATTTCAGTCTAACATTACAATGGCTTCTATCCCTTAAAAGGAGTAGATGGGAATATCAGTAACTGTGGCTACTGAAATAAAAACCCTCTTCTTAACTAATGTGAGCACTGCACCCCATAGTGACAAGAGGGTGCTACACTAATTGATGCTTGTGCACAATCCTGTATTTTCCAAACTGCAGGAGATGGGTGAACACTCACAAAGTGAAGCTGCATCTCACAGACTTTAAAATGAAAAAGCAGCTGATATGTGTCTTTGGGCTGCAGCATATATGCCCCATGACTGAATACCTTGAGTTGCATCCATTTTTAAGTTAGAATTAGTCTTCTTGTAACTCCTGGAAAATTTCAGGCATGTCAACCCCAAGTGGACTTCTGTTTTACTTTTAAGTCAAAGGTCAAGCCGCATGAACTCTTCACAACTTTTTACTAGAGCTTTTTGGTAACTACCCCTTTGTGCTCTCACTTCTGCAGATTCCACTTGTAAGCAGTCAAGTGTATACTAGCAGACATGGTACTAGGAAAATAAGAATCCTTGTGTACGAAGATCATATTGAGAGTTTTACGTATATGCATTTGCTAGCCAACTTCATTTAGAAATACTTTTTTTTTTTTCTTGTTACAGTAGAAAGTACATATATCAACCCACTCTGGACTCTTGAAACTAAACCTTACAGACTAATGAATATACATACATACTTATTTGGCATAATAGATGCATTAAGCTCTTAGTCTTAGCCTAATGAAACATTAAAAAGACTTCTAATTAATACCAAAAGCTGAAATAAATGGTCAAATGAAAGAGACAGTAGAAATGTGCAGTTTTGTCTCCTTCCACTGCCTAAATGTCTCCACAATATTAAAAAAAAAAAATGCATTCTATCTTAAATGAACACAATTTTGCTAGTAAGTTTTGTTTGTAAGCCAAGAAAAACAGCAGAAATATGATCTGAATAAGAAAAATGAGTCAATAAAAGCATCTACCTTTGGTATCATACAGTATCTTGTAAAAAGAGTAAGGCAAATGAGTAAGGTACCAACTTGATGGCTGAAGTTTTTCTCCCAAAGTACCATCTCTCAGTTGTAAGTAAGATACAGAATCATTTAGGTTGGAAAAAAAAATTAATATCATCAAGTGTAACCACCAACCTAACAGCAACCTAACATCACCACTAAATCATGTCCCTCAGCACCACACCACAACTTTGAAACTCCTCCAGGGATGGGGACTCCACCACTGCCCTGGACAGCTTGGGCCAGGCCCTGACAAACTCCCTCGGTAAAGGAATTTTAACTCATGTCCAATCTAAACCTCCCCTGATGCATTTCAAAGCCGTTTGCTCTTCTCCTATCACTTGTTACTTGAAAGAAGAGACTGACCTCCACCTCACTACAACCTCCTTTCAGGTAGTTTTAGAGAGCAAGGTGTCCCTGAGCCTCCTTTTCTCCCAGCTGAGCAACCCCGGCTCCCCAGCAAGTCCCCTCATGGGACTTGCTTTCTAGACCCTGCAGCAGCTTCATTGCTCTTCTTCAGATGCAAAGTTCTGTACAATCTTTATATCTGCTCCAGTTTATACCCACTCAGTTAAAAATGTCTTTTTGCCATTTTATTATGTTCCCTACTTAACCATACAAACTGTTTCTGTAGCTTAGCAATAGCATTTAAACATCTCTAAAACTATGGTTATCACCAAGTTTTCAGTGGTTGTGGCTGCTCACTAAGGCCCTTTTCTCCAGTGGTTCCACATTCTCATCAACTCTGCACAAATATCTGTGACATATGACTACAACAGCACATCCTAGGATGAAATCCACGGCCCCCTAACCCTGTCTTTCAAAGTTCCAATGCTTATAAAATGCTCTGCCCAGCTGTTTCAGTCTGCTTTCCTGGAAGAAAGCTACTCACTTGTTTTTCTTCACCTAGCTTTTTTAGTGTTGAAACATCTCAGCACAGCACAGCTCAGCACTGGAGCTGGAAGAACATAGGGAACCAAAAGGCAGAGAAGGGAAAGAGAGTTGGGGGGGGGGGATGACAGACCACAGCTGCCAACAGAACACAATTTGAGTCATGCACACAGGTCTGCAAGTTAATCTGTATTATACCTTTTTTTTATCATCTACTGCGTAATACTGTCACCAAAACATTTACATGGATTTTTCAGGTGGAGTGATGCTAGTCCTCCCCTATGATCTGTTTCTCAAGTCCACTGGGTCACCGCTCACATTAGAGAAGCGCGTAGCTAACTGCCAAGCTTACAAAAGACGAATGGTGAAAGGGATAAAAACATACAACTTCTGTGGAACAAACAAAAACCACCAAAAAAACCACACACCCCCCCCCCCCCCCAAAAAAAAAAAAAAAAAAAAAAAAAAAAAAAATCTTTCTCAGCAATCTGCTAGTTACTGGCCTTCAACTACATTTTGTTTCACTGACTGCCACACTATGGGCCTGGCCTTCAGCTAGTTTTCACCCCATGGGTCCACTCATCCAACCCATACTTCACCAGCTTTTCTATAAAGTAACATTTATTGTTTTCACTTCAAGATGCCTTTTGTTTGGTTGGTTAATAAGCAAAATGGGATAAAAAAATACATAGGTATGTTTCCATACTCCTATCCAAGAGGACAGTAACAACATAACAAATACAACAGAATTGTCATAAATAACATTAATTTTCAGTGACAGGTTCATAAGCAAATTCAAAGCCAGAAAAAGAGCATACCTTTTTACAAGACCCCGACGTCAATATATTCACTCAAATTGCTACTAATATAACTAGGCAGACGAGCATGGAAAAAGTAGCCCGGTCTCCCCTTTCTGCTCTAAGCAATGCTGTCTGGAGAGCAAACAAATATGCCGCCAATTTTTGTCAGTGAGGTGGGGGAGGGACAGTATGTCTGTGGGCCACTGCGAGTAGGCTTTCGTATTTTGCTGCACAATCAATATTAAAGCCCTATTTTAAAGGGAACTGAAGAATGACAGGTATAGGGTGGTCTATAAACTGATGCCTTTGTACTGCACTAAACCATGAGATGGTAACAATGGAGTCACTGGGCCCTTGACATAGCTCCGAGATCTCCTGACCGGGATCCCAATGAGTACTAACTCTACATGGGACCCATGACTTTTTTTAGAGCATCATATTTTGCATGGTAATTTGCCCACTATAAGTCTTAAAAACAATGTAACAAGAGTACAGTAAGTTGTGAAGATCACAAGGACAGTTAATCACTTCTGTAAAAAGAATACTGATGTGATTATCACTCCTCATCTTAGATAAGAGGCTCCCTGGACAGGGAAATCACCAAGGGAGAGAGCAACTGCAAAAACACTCGCACAATTACTCAAAACAGAAAAACTGGGAGAACGCAATTAAATAATCGATCATGACTAAACGTTTTGGTACACTGCATCATAAAAATGTGACACTCTGTCTCAAAATGCTGTGGCAGCAAAAGTATACAAGAGTTCGATAAACAATTACACTGATTGAAAGTAACTAATGGAACAAGAGCCTCTCAAGAACTGTTCAATGCAAAGATGAGGTTACAGTCAGTGGCTTAGCGACCCTCTAAACTGTAGTTGGCCTGTAGTATCTGCCTGCACCTGGGAGGTATACCAGGAGACATCACATTTCCTGTATCATTTAACTTTTTCCTTAGCCATCCACTACTTTTTACTGTCAGGCACGAGAGCAGATAGATAAACCTTTGTTTTAATTCATCATGACCATTCTTCATAAATTAAACCCATCTCATTAAAATACAGAATTTTTGCACATTTCATCACCAGAAGCACCTACAAGTTTCACTGTGTTGTGAGAATTATCTGCAACGCAGCAGCCTGCACGGACGCTTCACCAGAGGTGATCAAAGTATCTAAGCAAAAGTGAAGGAACAGTTGTATTTGCTAGCTCAAGGAGTTTTCCTGAAGCAGATCATATGCCTGAAAACCAGCCAACCGTAACATATCTTTTGTCTGCAAAACATGAGCAATTTGCTGTACTAAGACTGCATTCAGCAGCTCCTCAGAGTCTAACCCATTACACAGCTTTTAAGAGATGCAATGATGCTTTTTAAAGAACTAATGTTTCTACTCCAGCTTCACAGAACCGCCGCTTCACTCTAATCAAAATCACTCTGCAGAAATGCCAACACTTTATACCTTATTGGCAAGGGGTGGGGGAATGAAGAATAAAAAAAAATGTAGATGTCAAACCAAAAACCAGCTGTTTAAATTCACATCTGCCTTAACTGCCTCTTAGACCCCTCCTCGCTCCCATTTCTGCCCAAGTACTGTTGCAGACAATACTGTGACAACCACAAACCAGTGAAGGTATCAGTCCACAATCTGTGACTGAACTAGTCTGCACACCAGAAGCAATACAAATAATAGGTAAAATTACTGTAGCTCAAGTATTTCCCTACTCTTCAGTATGATAAAAACTGCAAGAAAAAGTGCAATATCGAAGTAAAGCATTAAGTAGGTATCCTTTTTCAGTATTTAAGATTCATCCTCTACCCTTCTGAGAAAGCTGGGAAGTTTCTAAGGAATATACACACATGCAGACACCACAAAGAAATGAATAATTACACAACAAAATGCAGCATGTGTAAGAGTATTCTTAGGTGCAGTTTACGGTGCATGAGGCCAAATACACATCCAGTTCACTGCATCATCTTTGTAAACACTGTCTTTTATATCTGCATTTCTCACGTTTGACACGTGTAAATACGCTTTTATCATTTACAGTTGTGTTCCGATCTAAGGTTATTCAGCCTGGGTTAAATTTACACTCATTTAACATGCAGCTTTATAACCCACCAAGCTCTTTCATGACTTTTGACAAATTTTAGCTGAGGCAGAAAGCAGCTCCTGAAATACCCTTCTCATAAAGTTGCTGAGTATCATAGAATGATAGAAATGTGTGGATTGGAAGGGACCTCTAGAGGTCATCTAGTCCAACTCCCCTGCTGAGAGCAGGGCCATCTTCAACTACAGCAGGTTGCTCACAGCCTCGTCAAGCCTTGAACCTTGAATGTCCTCCAGGGATGGGGCCTCAACTACCTCCCTGGGCAACCAGTTCCAGTGTTCCACCACCCTCATGCTACAGAACTTCTTCCTTAAATCCAATCTATACATATATATACACACACATACATATATACAATATAATACATATGTGTATATATATGTATATTTATAAATCCACTTAATAGACTTCATTATATCATTGCCTTAATCATGAGGGACGGGACCTTACGATACCAGCAGTTCCTGCTGAGCCTCTATTTTTAACACGTCAGGCCTCACCAGAGGGTGCTGTTAGGCAAGCTGGCTATTTCAGCACAGAAAGGCAATGTGGCAAAACTTCCATAGTTAGGAGATGAAACTAGTCTTGTCACTCACCTTGCACTCACCTCGCCCCTGTTTTCCAGCAACCTCCTCTGCCTACAGCTCAGTGGCTCTACCTGCCTATCCCAAGCTCACCTCAGGAGAACTAAAAAGGGGTTTGTTCCCGCCTCCTTTTGTCCTTTGCATCACAGCGCCGTTCTTTTGTGCCTGCTCCTGCCTGAGGATAGCAGGCCTGCTGACTAAGAACCCAGGGGGGAAGGGAGAAGCACCAGAGGGGCCAGATGTCCTAGCACTACTGCCACTTCAGCTGCTATCTCAGTGACAAAACCCTCCAGAAAGCACCTCCCCACTGACTCATGAAATCAGACTGACCAGAAGCTCCAGAGGGAGCTACAAGAGCCTGAATAACAGATTGTGAGGGACATCAAGTCGTAACACAAAGCACTGCCAACACCTTTCGCATCGCTCAGCTGAGACATCTGAAGTATTACAATACGAGGTGGAATCACAAGATGTGCCTTTGTACATAATGAACAGTCCTGAGCATAAATTATTTTAATAACAAATGTTTTTCCTTTTCTGTAATAGCAGTATCACTCACTTTGTGGTACTATTTCTTTAGGGAGAGCTCTGGCAAACAGCAGAATAATGAGAAATCTAATTCTAACAATTTTTTTTTGAGGCAGAATCATCTCTACACAAGCCAATGCAAATGTTCAGAACGTGACCTGAAAATCACCTGCACATGTGGTTTAGTTGACAATCCTGAGTCTAACTCAGTCATTGGGCTTGTCCTCTAACAGCTGCTAACAGAAACAAGATCCTGGACTAGATGAACCCTGGGTCTGCCCCAGAATAACTAGTGTTACATATTGTGCTAAGGACATTAATTACCCTAACTGGCCAACAGAGCAATGATTTTCTTCATCACTTAAGCTGGCTCTAATAGAATGCTGAGCTGCAGGGCCACTACCATCTGCCATTGCTGGCAGATATGTTACGGAAAGCTATCCAGTTTTACCAGGCAGGGTAAAAATACAGTGAGTGGTAGCACTGATCCCAGAAAGCTTGTTTTCTCAACAGACCACTTTTCAGACCCAGAATAATAGAATGAATGGAGGAAGAAAGAAATAAATTGTGCAGTGGATGATAGTTTACCTCTTGCTTTCAAGGACTTCTATTTGTTTACCACATAAGTAATGCTGGAATTGAGTATTCAGATCTTTGCAGGTCAGCACAGAAAGGAGCACAATTGCTCAGTAAACTTCCTTTCAGTATAGAAATCAACTTGAATAGACCTAGTAAATTAAGAAAAAATAACTTTATAGCAAAAAAAACCCCAAACAAACAAAGAAAAAAAACCCCTCCTATTATGCTGCCTTTTTTTTTTTTTTTGGGGGGGGGGGGCGGTTTGTTTTTTGTTTGTTTGTTTGTTTTCTAGGATACTAAAAAGACTGTAGGAAGACAGAAAGAAAATGCCTCACATTAGAGCTGTAAAGAAACATGGGCTCTCTGAGCATGAGACAAAAGGCTGGGATGACAAACTCCCTCAGAACAAACAGGCTCAGGTCTGCTGCGGGAAGACTGAAAAAATCTGTCTGGAACAATGCAAAACAATTGAGAGAACAATTACAGGTACCTGCTGCTCTAAAAGGACTTCTGAGAAACTGAGTATTACCTGTCTTGGTCAAAGTCTTCCCTGGCCATTTCGTGTCTGAAAAAAATTCCAGCACACTTTCATTTAAAACATTTTATGCAGCACTTTCAAAGCCAAATATTTTGTAGACTACACAGAATTACTTCAACTACCACAAAATGCAAAAATATGTATGCAATTAATTCACCAGATTGATCTGTTCCACTGAAAAAATGAACAGCTAATGATGTATTTACACACTCAACCTTTTGCTAGTCAAAAGTGACTTTGAGCTGTATGATCACCGTACACTAAATGATGTGTAAATGATTCCGCAATAGGAGCTGAATGTAAGCATCATTTAGGTACTTAGATTCACCAAAACACCTTACTACTGACTGTGAAAAGAATTATAATGGTAAACGTCATCATGCATTTTAAAGAATTAATAGGAAAATGTTTGTGATAAACAGCATGATAAACAGAGCAAAGCTCACCCGAAGGTCTATACTTTATGAAGCTTACTCACTACATACTTCACCTGTAAGACATCACACCAATGCAACCACCACTGTAATGGCTTCTATGAGCTAACATTAGAAACAGTTTGATGCTCAAAAAAGGGAAATGCAGAAACGTGACAAAGCTGGTCCAAGAAAAATGCGCACAATATTACTAGTAAATCTTGCTATAAATCACCCACCTGACAAAATGTCACTTTCCAGTGTTCTTCCACAGCTAGAAATGATGCATCTTCACAAGTCAAAAGCTTACTGTATCACCGAGAATACGAATATTGGTCTTTGATTGGTCTTTTTTGAGAAAAGAAAAAGTTAGTTTGCAGGGTGCCTTCATTAATCACTGGCATTTCATGAAAAGTTAAAAATCTTTCCAGTAGGTGACCATTGCTAAATAGTTGAAAGAATTTTAAAGCCTGCTTTTTTTTTTTTTTTTTTTTTTAATACAAGAGTGAAACTGCAACAGAAATAATAAAAGCACAATAAATGTACTGCAATCAGACATTTTGAATTCTGACATTACATTAACATTTAGCTGACAGTGTTAATTTAGCTTTTGGAAACATTATCTCCTTTTACAATCTAGTGGAAAATGAGATTGGAAGAGTAGCTTCTAGGTAATCATCAGACTCAAATACTTTATAATACAAGGAAACACACCATAGATTTAATTATACAACCATAACAATTATTTTTTAAAAAAGGTACTGGACTTTTTTTTTTCCCTTTATATTGTTAGGAGTTAGATAAAGTTGTCCAGCATGAACAAATGCAAATGTTGAGGCACAACCCTACAACAGATATTTTTCCATGAAATGCAGCTATAAAATATTTTCAGCTACTAGAATTAGTGGTGTTCAAGAAACAAGGTCTGCTCAGTTGCAGTTTCTTAGGAAATTTTATTATTTTTAAGGATGGCAGAACTGGAGTGAGAAAGTAACACTCGCAGTGAGCGAATGCTAGTCACTTCCTGGAGACTTTGCCTGCACCAGTACAAGTATTCTCAAATTCAAATAGTCTCAAGGACGAAGGGTCTGAGGTGTGCCCTGTGTGTCCCAGAGAAGCAACCGGTGCAACTAAGAAATAACAACAAATTCTTTTGTCCAGTGTCACTTTCACCTAAAAAGAGAGGCTTTGACACAGCAGAAAAATTGGAAGGGATTTACCGGAATGACAGGAAATGTTCTTTACAGCACCTCATTTTGCCATCTAACTCCACTAACCAAAACCACCTTAACCCGAATCAGCCATGTTGTCTAAGGGGTCAAAAAAAAAAAAAAAAAAAAAAAAAAAAAAACCCAAAAAACAACCAACCCACAAACAATAAACAAACAAAAAACCCACAAAAACAAACCGACCTGATTTTCAACCTCTGTCAACCTCTTTACCTTTGTCAACAACCGATTACACCTCAAGCAATGCCCGGCTCGGGACTGTGCGATACCGGCACCGCGACGGGCGAGGAGCCGCAGCACCGCCGCACCGGGTATTACCGCTACCTCAGCAGCAGCACGAGTCGAGGCGTGTGCAAACGGCTTAAAAACATCCCCTGAAACGTAGTGCAAGGGTTAATAAATACTGTTGTCAGATACTAAAAAAAAAGTCTGTCATCGACCGTGACGATGAGCCCTGTGGGACAGCTCTGCCCCCACTTACCGGCCTGTCCGCACCTTCCCGCCGTCTCCGGGCACCGCCGCGAATCCCAGCTGCCTACAGAGACAATGAGCCGCTTTCAGACGTGGCCGAGGCACCGGGGCGGCGGGAGGAGCCCGAGACGGAGCCGATACGCCCCGCACCCGGAGCATCCCCGGGCGAAAGCGCAGCCTAGCAGAGGCGCTCCGCCCGCCCGCCCCGCCCCGCCCCGCGAAGCACAAGCGCCCGGCCGCCCAGCACCCGACATTCGAGCGGGAGCCACTCGGCAGCCGTCTCCAGCGGACGGCAGAGAGCCTCCTGCAAACGCCCGCCCACGGCTCGGACGCCGCCCGGCCTGTACGGAGTCAGCAGCCTCACCGGAGCCGGCCCGTTGCAGCGTGGCCTCCCTGCTGCGTCTCCCAGCGGCCCGCGCCTCTCCACGGGCTCTCTTCCGCGGCGCTCCCCGGCGCTTCGGGCCTGCCCGCCTCCGCCTTCTCCTGGCTCAGCCGCAGCCCCCCTGGGCCGTACTCGAGGCGGCCGCATCCTCCCTGCCTCGCGCAAGAACTGAAAGGTCGGATCCTCACACAGGCTGCTTGGCGAGTTAATAAGCGCCGTATAAAAGCGATCCAGGAAGTTGGCACAGCAGAAGCACAAACAGGGTTGTTTTTTTTTTCTCTGCTGTAGTCACATCTGCCTTTACTGCTTCTTACACACCACCTTCACTTGGCAGCCCCCTTGTGAAACATTCCTCTTTCAAAAGAAATGGAGGGATTGCTTCAGGTCATACTAAACAGCTACGTGACACTTGCAAGCAATTTTTTTTATTTTGTCCTTTTAAATTAAACAGCTCTCCTCATAAATTACTGTAGAGGATTTTTTTCCAGCTTTCTCATTCTAAAGGACAATAGAGCATAAGGATATTTTTCTCTGTAGCTCTTGAACCAGATCTCTTCACTACTTACCTCACATGCACTCACTGAACTGTAACTCTGAGCAGCATCATTTGTTATAACTTAACGTGGAAAGCTACAACAGGAGAGAAAATTGACATAGGGATAGTGGAGTCTCCCAGTATTATTGTTGTTTTCTGGCATTATCCTATTTCACATTCCAGTTGCTACCTTAAACAGGCTTTCCGTTCAGCTCAGAGGACCGTTATGCATTCTACTTCTGTGGTAATAGAACAGATCAAACCTTTAAAATGGTGCTCTGTGATCTCTCCAGAGATTTCTGTCCCTTGTTTATGCTCACCCTAATGCTTGTGCAAACATATCCCAAGTCTATTCAGAGAATCGATGCATCTGAAAAAGTGAATATATTTGGTAAGTATGATCTTCACCATAATCAACTTCCTGAATTAACACAAACAGTATCACCACTGCAAGGGAGAAGAGCTGGGAGGAATGCAGCAGATCTACATCAGAGTGAGATGTACAAGCTCACAACCCCCTCCATTCATCCTGTATATTACCTAGAAACACTAAAAAGCAGTAGCTAGTTGCTTTGTTTCTGTGCACAGTGTTATCAGTAGCCCTAGGCTACCAGGTACAGACTTTGAGGATCAAAAAGCAAACGGGAGATTTCAAACCAATACAAAGATAGATCTATATGCAGAGAATGCTCATTGCAATAATTTAAAATTCACATGTAAGTACATAAGTTTCACAAGCACAAAAGTGTCTTGAATAACCATGACATGGCTCCCCACATTAATGTTTCACTTCATTGAAGAATAGGCTGGAGTCTGTGAAATGCAAGCTGCGTAACTAAGAAGTTTAAAATAAGATTAAAGAGAAGTTAAAAAAAAAGCTGGTCATTCTGAGAAGATTAAAACAAACCAACCAACCAACCAACCAACCAAAAAAACCCAAACAGGCAGGTCTCCAAACTGCTAGGATGTTGAATTCTAGAGGACAATGGCCAAAAGATTGGAGCCCCTATTACAAGAAGGACATGGATGTGCTGGAACGTGTCCAGAGAAGGGCCACAAGGACGATCAGCGGGCTGAAGCACCTCTCCTATGAGGACAGGCTGAGAGCTGGAGTTGTTCAGTCTGGGGAAGAGAAGGCTCCGAGGAGACCTTATTGTGGCCTTCCAGTATCTTAAAAGGGCTACAAGAAAGCTGAGGAGGGACTACTTAGGCTGTCGGGCAATGATAGGACTAGAGGGAATGGATTAAAACTGGAGATAGATCGATTCAGGTCAGACATTAGGAAGAATTTCTTCACCACGAGGGTGGTGAGACACTGGAACGGGTTGCCCAGAGAGGTGGCGGAGGCCCCATCCTTGGAGGTTTTTAACACCAGGCTGGATGGGGCTCAGAGCAACCTGCTCTCGTGGGAGGTGTCCCTGCCATTGGCAGGGGCATTGGAACTAAATGATCTTTAAGGTCCCTTCCAACCCTGACAATTCTATGATTGGGTACTGCTGCACAAGTTGCTCTTTCACATTTCATAGCTGCACTGTCTCAAGAGTTCAAAAGAACCAGAGACACTCAGACTTTTAACTAGCATCTAGAATTGTTTTAGACTCTCTCCTGCCTTGACACTGCTTTGCTAGAACCAAATCTTAACTACAAAACTGAAAACATAATGGAAATTTTGTTGTTTTCCCTTTTAAGCTTGCAAAAAGTAAGTCCAGAAAGAGAAATAAAATTAAATACTCCTCCCTTCCACCACCACCATCCCCGTCAAGTATGAGGGATATAGTCTTTCAGCGTTCACCAGGTGATTGTAATTGCTTCACTTTTTATTTATCATTAAAGTTCTGAAAATAATTATTCACTTGCTTTGGAACTCTAAAGCTTCTCTGGTAGGTATTTGTTAGTTTTCTTTAGTTCAGTTCTGTACTGTTTTTTGAAGCACGTTCAAGTTTCAAAAAGATAACTAGGTTCTTCTTTAACTATCAAAGCTATTAAAATTTTTAGTCCCACAGCAGTGTTCCCAGATAAACAGAAGAACATGCATTTTAAAAAGGAAGTAAAAACAGAACATACTTGGAACATACTTAAAAAGTCCTGAATGTTTCAAACTAAAATGTGTAGAGAGAATAAAAAACAGGAGTCTATTTTTGAACTGCATTTCATTACGCATTCTCAGGCATCTACTCAGGACTGGTGCTGTTTGTAGGACAGTACTGGAGACACTGGCAGAACTGGTGACACTGGAGTTGTAGTCAACACCTGATTCTGGAAAACAAACATTTTAATCCTACTAAATGCCCAAATAAAGACAAGGAGAATGCTGACATACTGGATCCAGGCAAACTTAATAATTTCCCAAAATCCTGGCTGATATTTAAAGAAAGTCAAGGAACATTAATGAAGAAGCTTCTGATACTACCATTGCAATAACTGAACAAAGGAACTCAGAGGTGGAAAGGCAAAAAACTCATTAAGACACCAGTTTGTATGTCAAATGCAAAGCCTTTGAGCCACAGAAACTCCAAAAAGCCTTTTAGCATGGTATGTGGCAAAACATGCAGAGAGTATCTGTTCTAAAAGACATTTAAATCAATTCTGGGGAAAGCGCCTAATTTGTCCCTGACTCGCCAAAAAGCAGTTATAGGTAGTACAGAGGCAGGAAAACAAAACTTGTAAGAAATGTGCCCCACACAGACTCTTTTAAACACAGAAAATTATTTTCTTGTCTGAAAAAATGCGTAATAAATGTAATGAAGGAATTATTTTGTAGGGAAAAAAAAAAATCAGGTCTGTCTACACACGTAACAGATTTGCCACATCCATTGCTGGGGGTTATTATTTACTGAGCTTACCTTGCATACAGACTTCTAATGATTTGCTTTAGGTTACAAAATACAGTATCATGCTTTGCTAGTGGCGTCCATGACAGAGTGGGACAGCAGGTGCTGCAAGAGCAAAGCAAGACTTACTAAGGATATTCACTGTGAATGTGTAAGAAACTGCCTTAAAGGCCAGTTTAGTAAGGCTGAAAAGCAACACAGGTTCCCAGTAGCGAAAGGCAAAAAGTGGTTATGCAAGTAGAACCATGTCGACGAACTGGCAAAGTAGTATTTGGTTAACTCCAGAATTACAGCATTTGCTTAGCTAACAAATTAAAAGTTTAGCAAAAAGTCTAGAAGAAAACAGGTTTTGTTGTTTGGCCTATGTGGGAAGACCCAATTAATGCAGCCTAGTTATGTTGCAGTTTATGCAGTTTTCAAAGGATATAAAATAACTTCCACGGGGTAACGAATAGTGGCATTAATGATAAACGGTGTATCTGTTGCTCTTCCAGTCATCCAAACAGGGCTGGGATCTGAAAAGACTGTTGTCACTAAAATGGGGAAAGGAAGCATCCAAGTTAAAGGATGTTAAGGTTTGGTCTCAATGCAGAACTCAAATCCTCTCAGAACAGACAATGAGCTAACTACTGCTGTCCTGCAGTTTGCAGCTAAACATTTAGACTTACCATTTCTGTCCCAATATGCTGCAATGATGTTTGTTAGATCATAGTCACTTGCAAAAGGACTCGTGCCATTGACCACAGACACCTGTTACAACAAGGAGATACTTGTATTATTTGTCCTCCCTTCAAGAAAGTAATTCTACTGAGTTCCTTATGCAAACTAACCATGCCCTTGGAGGAATGCACATAAACATCAGACTGAACATCTTGGCAGAACAATCTCTTCCACCTTTCAGCTTAACAAGAAAACAGCAGTTCCAAATTCTAGGGTCTGCTGTGTGCAGGAGTTTAAATAATTAGGTTATCACCTATGGTACTAGGAAGATAAAAAGAGAGGGGTGTGTGTGTGTAAATTGGTGGGGAAGGAAAAAAGTTTCCTCACATTGTATCTGCTATCCAGTCCACAATGGTTAAGTAATTGCCTCTGGTTCAGTTTCAGGTCTCCATTCATATAGAGCTGAGACCCTGGCACAGGTGAAAAAAACTGAAGAAAAGCCATGCTCTGCATCACAAGTGTTGACATTCTCTGAAATGGTGAACAGAAGAAAAGAGAATTTAACCAGGGATGGGTGGTGGGGAACACAACACACTTTTCTACCTCTTTGTATCTACAGATTTTTCTGCATGGATTTGATTTTTTTTCTGACTCCCAAATTTCAGGTTATCACGTTAGTCTAAACAAAGGAACACCAAATAAGAAAAATCAATTAATTTTTTTGAAGTGAACTACCTTAGTTGTTAACTAACTTTTTAACCCAGGCAAAGCTCCCCACAAAGTTCAATGAAGTCCAACAGTGACTAATGGCTTTCCCTAACATACGAAAAGCAGCAAGATGACTAAACACATTCACTGGAGGCTTTAAAATACTCGTCAATCAAAGCCAGCTAAGGACACCTGCTCAGCAAGAAGGACCAAACAAGTGAGTTCCTTAGTCCTTATCAACCCCTGAATCCAAAGGACAGTTTTCACATTTACTGTAAAACAAAGGTGTTGTGAACACTGGAACTCTCTTACTAGTCACTGGCCTAATACTTCAGCACTAATTTAGGACTATCAGGTCTTTACTTTTGGCCTCACAGGTTTAAGAAAGTTTTCTACACCACGCAGCTTTGCTTGCTAACCTTGCCCATCTGCAATCACCAGGAGTCTCTTGGATAAACCTAGCCTAATCTCCCTAGTAAAACAACTTCTTGTCTAAGTAGCTTCATCCGGCACAGCTCTATACTACTGCAACTTTGCAGATGCATCCGTGGGTTCTCTGTGCACTAGTGTTTTATTCGCTGCTTTACGTATTAATTGTACTGCCACTTGTGATACAATGCCAGCAGAATTTTATTTTCTTGTGTCCCTATAACAACTTCTTCCCTCAGCCAGTTACAAGATACAGAAGATCCTGGCAGATGACTATCGTTGCCTCAAGAGCTGTTAAGTAAGCAAAATCTATGAGCTGCTGCAACTGCTTGCTCCTCCATCTCAGAAAACTAACTGGTTACGTCAAAACACGACAGTATATAAGAACTGCACATCCTTCTGCCTACTGCAAGATGCTCAGTTATTTCCTGATGCACACCGATATCCATTGTTGTACATCACTGTCCTCTATGCTGCACTACAGCTCAAGAGAATACACAGCTTTAAAGAAAATAAAAATCTAACAAAACATAGGCACTGTGCAACGTGCAACAGAGCTAGACCAGGAACAACTGAGCAGAGGAGGAGGAAAATTAAATGTTTGTTAGTAAAATAAAACTTTTAGATAGGAACTTCAAATGTGGAAAAGTTGTTTCGTCCTTTGCATAACCAGTACTGGAATATTACACTAGGTCTGTATGTCACAACAAATAAAACTAAAAATGCTCACATAAAGCTCGTAGGAAAAGAGTAGAATCAGCTGAACACCAACTACATGCTCTGTAGGTTGTAGTGGAAGTTCCAATTTAAAATGCAGCTGATCCATTTTGCCATCTTGATTTTTGTCTTCTTCTCTTACCTAAAAGAATCAATAATTTATTTTTTTTTTTCTTATTATTATTTTTCTACAGATGGGAACTGCTGTTAGAAAGAAAACCAAAAGAGGTAAAACCTCAGGGGATCTCCACAACTGCGGCATGCACATATTAAGGAAGCAAATAAACCGCCGAGCTAGGAAAGCAACAAAAAGCTGCTTGACTTTATAGACACAGGACTAGAGAGGAGAAGCCTCCAATCTCATCTGTTATACTGTATCTCATATGCCCTGCGGGGAGGAAAAGCTCATCAGATCCTTCAAGGTCTTTTCTGCCCTATTCCATTCTAACCATCTCCTTTAGTGCTGGATGTTATATCATACCCTGTACAAACGTGTGACCGATAGTCAGGCTTTCGCCTCTTGCCATAGCAGCCTGCCTCTTAATGGCCTCTGTACATCAATTCCTGGTTGCAAACCAAAGCTTGCTACGCTCTGGTGCCACAAATGCCCAGTGCTGCAGCTATTTGCAAGTAGAACAGGACTTGTAACAGAGGTAACGCAGGAAAATAACTGCCAACGTTGAATTTCATAAGGAACAATGGTTGCAGGGCAGAGCATATGTGCTTTAGAAAGCACACACCTGCTTTTAAAACCAGGAGCTACCTACCAACCCCTGCAAATTTCACATCATGGTAAGCCATGGGGGTGGGGGGTGGGGGCACAACTCATCTGAAGAAAGTAAACTGATGCGTTTGTGCTAACTGCCAGTGGCACTCAGGAACATGGTTTAGTGGTGGACTTGACAGTGCTGGCTTAACTGTTGGACGTGATGATCTTGAGTGTCTTTTCCAACCTAAATGATTCTATGATGCTGTAACACTGAGAAGGAGTAAAACCGGACGTTAAAATGTACTTCTTCCAAGGGAAAGTTGCCGCGAGGCACGAGGCTGTGCGTCAAGCTGCTGCTGCTTGAAGGTAGCTTTGCATGACGGGCTGTCTGCTCACAGGCACCTCAAATACTCATCCCCCGATCCCACTCTCCCGCCCAGCCCCACCCCAGGCAGGCCTACCGACAAGAATGGGACTCGCAGTCGGTCGTCCTGGAGCCTGTTGAACGCTGGGAACGTGCTCCACGCCAAGAAGCTACCCGGACCGGGCCCGGTGGTGGCCACGAAGAGCACCTCGTACCGGAACCGCACAGTGGGCTGCTCCAGGTACGCGCTTTGCTTCAGCCAGAAACCTGCGGGTAGAGATAGCGCGAGGCCTCAGGACCGCACAACAGCGGGCCGGGCCGCGCCGCGTGGAGTCGAGTGGCGCTCACCGTGGCTCCGGTAGGCCACCAGCAGCGGCGGCACGTAGGTAAGCACCGTAATGAGCAGCAGCGCCAGCGCCGCGCCGGAGCACAGCCCGGCCCGGTAGCGCGTGTGCAGCGCGGGGTGCGAGAACAGCTCTACGCTGGCCATCGCGAGCCGCCCGCCCCAGCCCACGCCCTCACCGTGGCAACGGCGGGACGCCAGACTGACGGGACGCCGCGCCTATCAGCACGCCAGGGTGCCGAGGGGGAACGGGCGTGACGGCCAATGAGCGCGTACCGCTGCATTCCGGGACCGACGACGACGACAAGGCAGCAGAGCGCCCGGGAACTGCGGCGGGTCAGAGACGGGGTCACCTGCCGCGGCAGCGGAGCCCATGGTGCGGCTTCAAGCTCCCTGGGAACGGCTCCGGCGGGACCGATGTGTAGCC
Organism: Megaceryle torquata; assembly: GCA_024611175.1. Taxonomy (NCBI): domain Eukaryota; kingdom Metazoa; phylum Chordata; class Aves; order Coraciiformes; family Cerylidae; genus Megaceryle; species Megaceryle torquata. Next base: position 11,076 of record JANIJG010016727.1, on the reverse strand, counting down.
TCGCAGCCGCCAGGTAACTGCATACCCAGATGCTACAGCCCCGCCCCTCGATCCCCTAGCCGGAAGCGCTGCTTTTCGGGAGGTTGCTAGGGAACTGGCGAACCGGAAGTCCCGCCTGCCGAGCCGTGGCTGTTGTTGTTGTGACAGGGACCGTGATAGAGACAGGCCCGGCCACCCGGCACGAGTCCCCACCCACCCGCACACGGGCCTCGCTACCGCTGGCTCCGCTTCCCGCCGGCCCGCACCATGAAGTGGATGTTCAAGGAGGATCATGCGCTGGGTAAGGGTGGGCCCAGGCCAGGCGCTACCCGCCGGCGGCCCCGCTGTCCTCCGTCTCCTGTGTCGCCATCTGCCCCGGGGCCTCCCGACTCCTCGTCCCGCGGTCGGCTCCCCGACGCGGTCGTTAACGTCTCTGGGCTGACAGCCGACTGTGGCCCTCGCCTATGGGTGGCGCGATGCCCGGGGACCGCATTCCTGAATAGCTGGAGACCCGCTCGTGATCGAGGCAAGACTGTCGCGATCCCTGCAGGCTCCCGTCCCTGGGAGCGCAGCTCTCTCGGCCTAGGACACCGGCGGTACGATTACTATGCAATGACTAATTACGAGTTTTGTTTGCAGAGCACAGGTGTGTCGAGTCGGCAAAAATCCGAGCCAAATACCCCGACCGTGTCCCGGTGAGTAACTCAGTCCAGCTTCATCCAAGTACTTAAATCATAATCTCTTTTGTGTCCTTAGGTATTTTAAAGAGGCTCCAAACACATTTCACTAATCCAACACTCCCTCCTCTGCCCAGGGCATAATAACAAGTAAGCAACAGTGCCTGACTTTCTGAGCACGTGCCAGGCATGTTTATGGTTTATCAGTGTCCTGGTTTCTTCTATTGGCAATTATAGTCCAGCAAATAGCTTCAGTGTCCTGAGGATTTATTCTGTGCCTGATGCCAGTCAGAGTCATAAATTCTTTAAACCTTGACAATCTTCCATCCTGGCTGTAGGAGGAAGGTGATATTCCCTTATGCATTCCCTGCCTATAACCATTATTATCGTTCTGAATCTCCCCCTCCCAACCCTGGTGTCTGAAGAGCCGCTGCAAGTGAAGACCCTTCCTTTCTACATTAATATCTAACTACCCACCTGCTGAATAGTGGATGACCGCTCTTCTTCACCCCGCAAGCCCTTTTATCATGTTCCAGTCTGTGAAACAACCACACTTCACATACTTAGATAACAGTTAGCAACATGTCTGCATTCTCAACTTACCTGCTTGTGTGTAAATGTTCTGTATCCCATCTGGCTCTGTGCCAGTCAGTGCCACTCCTGTCTGACCTCTAGGTAGATAAGCGTAAATAACTTCTTCATTAGACAGCGCAGCCCAGACAAGAACCTCAAATGCCATTGACTTTCTCTTCTGATGAGTTGGCCCTAGTCACAGCATCTTCTCCAGTTGCAGTCTGGCCAAGTGGTCCAATTCTTGCCCTTCTCTGCTTGGCTAACTACCCTCTATAGACTGTAGCATGCTAATGACCGGACATCTCCACAAATACCGATTTGTCCATTTCAAGAATATCCTTCATAACCCTAGGGGAACAAGAGACATGGAAACTCATAGTGTGAATCAGAATTAGGTGAGGGTGTATCAAGAATGGACAGCAATGTGTGGATGGATAGAGGAATTAAATCTCAAATTGCTGTGCCTTGCTTTGTTTTCTGCTCGATGATTCAGACTGAGCCATGTACCTCTTACAAAATACTTGGTATAAAATATAATTTTGCATTTAATAGTCAAGTGTTTTTCAGACTTTGTGTGGTTCCCGCTTTCCAGGTTATAGCTTGCATCCGGAGTGACCTAGGTCAAAATGACTTCAGTTCTTAGCTGCTGTATCTGTCTACCTGGATTTAGAGATGTTACAGTAGTTCAAACCTATTAAGATATGAACGGCGTGCTTCTGTCCTAGGCTAGACCTTTTAGGAATAAAATGGGAGGTGAAAAAATTCATGCTTGCTAAGCACTGCAACTTTAAATTTGCTTCTGGAATCACATGGTTTAAGGGCTAAAGGTATCTGTAAGTTTTACTAGAAGCTGCTCACCAACAGCCTTGACTTTCGCTTAGGACAGTTTCTGCATTATAAAGCTAAAATGCTTAGTGTGTAACTTTTTTTTTAAAAGTTATTCATTGTGTTTGCATCCTCCCTTTAGGTATTTCTACATGTTGGTGAGATGCCCCTGAGCCTTCTCCAGGCTGAACAGTCCCAGCTTTCCCAGCCTTCCCTCGTAGGAGAGATGCTCTAATCCCTAAAATATCTTCAAGGCCCTTTGTTGGACTCTCTCCAGTGTGTCCACGCCTCTTTTGTACTGAGGAGCCCAGAACTTGACACAGCACTCCAGGCGTGGCCTCAGCAGTGCCAGTACGGGGGAACGATCACCTCCCTGGACCTGCTGACAATACTTTGCTGAGTGCAGCCCGGGATACCATTAGCCTTTGCTGCCAGGGCACGCTGCTGGCTCACATTCACCTTGGGGTCCCCACTGCAGAAATTAACATGTCATTGGTGCACAAAAAGTTGAAAGCTTTGTATAATTCCCTGTCACAGGTTTCTTTTAGGCATGTTGCATCTTTTACCCCTTGACTATCAACCTCAGGCACAGGGAGTTTTGAGCCATTGTATATATGAATTTAGGTTTCAGGGCAGTTATAAAATCAGGTTTTAGAGTGCTGAGCTAGTCCTACCTCTCATTTGGCTGCAGTGAAGAAACCTTTCTGCTCACTGTCTTAAGCCTGTACCAGAAAGCAAACTGAAGCTGTCTGTTCATACCGATCCGGAAAAGCCTAACCTTCACACCTGTGCTTTGCAGGTCATAGTGGAGAAGGTCTCAGGATCTCAGATTGTTGATATTGACAAGAGGAAGTACTTAGTTCCATCTGACATCACTGTGGCCCAGTTCATGTGGATCATCAGGAAGAGGATTCAACTGCCATCTGAGAAAGCAATATTCCTCTTTGTAGACAAGACTGTCCCACAATCCAGGTGAGAGGCTATTCATATGTTATTCAGAACATTTCAGCAGGCCTGTGCATATCAGAGGGACAGTAACTCCCCTGTTAAAGGCTTATTTGGTAATTTTAGGAGGGGTTTAGTTACAGCTTAAATCTCATCATGATAGGTTTTTTTTCCTCATTACTTCAATAAACATCTTACTTCTTGAGCTAGGCTAAAAGTTAAGGCAACTGAAAAATATGTTGTGATTTACTTCCGTGGTCAGCTCTGGAGTTATGTTACCTTTGGTTGAGTGCAAGAGCATTTATCAATGCAAAAAAAATAATGTCACAAAAAAGTTGTACGTTAAATACTCAAAAACAAACACCATAAATTATTCTGGAAAAGCATTAACCTGTTATCTCACAAAGAAATTATGATCTTACAGACCAATTGCTGGTTTTTGTTTTAAAAATTACTTATTTTCTTCTATAAACACAAAATGCAAAATTATTATAGAAAGATTTTTCACATTTGATTTCTACAGTACATTTCACTGTTGTCTGTTACATACAGAATACTGTATCTCAAAAGCAGCTATTACTGCTTTCTATATGAGATACTTTAATAGTATTTGAGGAAATACATGTCATGAAGTTACATGACCTAAATATATTATTATTCTTATTAATCCTTACCTGTGTAACAGTCCCTCCAGACTCACTTAGGAGTATTTCTGTTTTCTCTGATGCACAAGAGGGACCTGTGAGAACCATCTTTTTCTGCTTACTTTCTTCTAAGAATATTAGGAATGGCCATATGTCATCTTCTTAGCAGTGCTGTAGAACTGCTAGAAACAGCAAAGAAAAATAAAGGGCATGTTGTCTCATGTCACACGTTTGTGACAAGATGTCGCATCTCTCCTGGGAAAATAGGGCCTTGAATCTTCAATAATAATGTAAAAGTGGTAGCTTGTTAACAGATCAGCAAGAATCTAGTATGTTAATGGCTCTCCTCCTCTCGTAGACTGAATTTATTACATAGACCATTAACTCTTTTAAGTTTATCCACTACTCACTAATTCCCTTCCACTTCAAGTACTACCTGCAGCTCTTCACAGTTCCTCCTTTGGGTAGCCATGATCATTTTCCCTGTCACTCACATTCAGTCTGCATCTTTCAGCTCACTAGCCTTTTCTCAGTCTTGGCAAGCCAAAGAAAGGTGAGCTGAGGAGATATGACTTGTGCACATCAACTGATGTCAGCTGTCCATTTCATCTGTAGATAGATGGTTAGAGCAGTTGTACTGGCCAAGTATTTGCTCAGGTTTCTTTTTGTTTTCAAAATACACATATTGCCCTAAAGACTGTAACTGCTTAGACTGTGAAGGGTCACATCCCTATTTGGTTTAAGAAAATGTTCCATTTGATCAAACATTCAAAACCTTATCCACTGAAAAAGCACCAGGTTCTGCTAACTTGCAATTTACTGCCCATGCATTTTGGTACTAGCACTATTTGAAGTCATCATTTTTTTAACAATATAGAAAACAAAGCTTTTACTCCCCAAAACAACCTGAACATCAAAGAATCAGCCCAAAAAGCAGAAATTTTATAAGACTCGAGACCAGCTGAACATTTGTGACTACACCAAGTGGACTGAGAAATGAGGTTGCTCACACAAGAAGCAAGACAGTGTAGCTGCATTCAAGGAAGGTGCTATCAAGCTATCCTGGTATTAGCCACTAGCCACAACATCAATAAGGGACATTTCAGAACCTAAAATATCTTCAGTGAGCAATTTCCAATAAAATAAGGAAGCATTCTGACAAATGTATTTGTATGAAGTAAGAAAAAACCAGGCACTCCGGAGAGCCAAGGATCATTCTGCTATCTTAGGAATCGGTGCTTTACATATTACCCTCATTTTTTATTTTAGTCTACACACAGACTTACAAGTTTTAGCTTGTATTAAGCCTTGTTTACGTGCGGTTCCAGCATTTCCAAGTGTCACGCAAACTGTTTCTCTCTTTTTCCCCCCTTCAAGCTTAACTATGGGACAACTTTATGAGAAGGAAAAGGATGAGGATGGATTCTTGTATGTTGCCTACAGTGGAGAGAACACATTTGGTTTCTGAATGTTGGTTCTTGGCTATTATACCATCTTGCTGTGTATCTTGTAAATAGCTGATCATTTTCTGTTCTGACACCCACAGAAGTTCCTTCTATATACATGCATTTGTAACTGGATTTATTTCTTAATATATTGATAGGTCTTGTTTTACTAGACTGTTAAATTATCAAAAAAAAAAGTTTGGGTTTGTGCATTTTTTTTGCGTTTTTATTTGTTTGGGTTTTGTTTTTGGTTTTTTTGTTTTTTTTTTTCTCATGGCTATGAATTCCCAGAGCCTCGCTCCTTTGGAGATACGCTTGATGACACTGATTAAATAATAAGGCAAAGTAGTCGGGCTACTAAAACATGAACAGAAGAATATGCATTTATTCTGCTTTGAGGTGTTAGTTTAAGAAAAATAAAGACATTAAATTAGTATTGGGAACACTGGATTTGCTAGCTTATCCTAAGCAGGAGGAAGATGCTGGACATGTGGAATTGAGCTAGTATGTTCCTCTTTCTCAATTAACAAAACAGTACAATAAAAATTCCTGTCACAAAGAGGCAGTGCTGTCATTTCTTTACCTTAATATTGGCTGGAAAGTTATACAACACGTTTTTTAGGCACCATGCATATGCTAACATTATTTGACACTGTATAGCTTCTTAATCTTTAGTACGTGGATGATGGTACAAAGAAACAAGGACCTATCTGCAAGTTCCAAAACCAGTAGCTTCAGAGCTACTAGATCTCATCAGAAGAGCAATGCCTGCCCACAGGCTGTGAATGGAGTAAGTACCATGGGCTTTGGAAAGCAGGACCTAAATAACAAAAGCATAGCACATAAGGAAAGGGCACCTAGAAGAAGGAATGATACAAATAGGACACCAGAGAGCTGGAGAACTAGAAGGTGTCATTTGTACATGAGTTATTGCAGAGAGAAATAATCAGTAAGAAGTTCAGATCAAAGCAGTTGCAGCTCGTCCGGGGTGGGGGGGAGGGGGGAAGAGGCAAGAGGTGTGTTACTTGTAGTTATACATGTCCTTTCCAAGTAAGAATTCTGGGATTGTTAAGCCCGGAGAAGGCTCTGGGAAGACCTTGTTGCAGCCTTTCACTACATAAAGGGTGCTTTTAAGAAAGATACAGACTTCTTAATGATTTTAAACTAAAGGAGTGTAGCTTCAGATGAGATATAGAGAAGAATTTGTTCCTTTTTTTTTTTTTTTTTTTTTTTTTTTTTACAACAAGGGTAGTGAAACACTGGAACAGGTTTCCCAGAAGGGCGTTCAATGCCCCATAACTGGAAACACTCCAGGTCAGTTTGGATGGGGCTCTGAGCAACTTGCTCTAGGTAAAGATGGCCCTGCTTCTCGCAGGGGGTTTGGACTAGATAACCTCAAAAGGTCCTTTCCAACCCAAACCATTCTACAATTCTACTTACGTGAGGCAGACAATTAGAACTAGAGATAGTGCATGCAAGATAAAGAATTCAAGATCAGCTCTTCCAGTTTACGAGCCCTATTGCAAAGCACATACGCAGCACAGCAAAAGTAAAGAGGCTTTGTCACAAAAGCAAAAGTTGGAATTCACAAGGCTCTCAACTTCTCTCCAACTGTGCTTACCATAATTATACAGCTACCTCTACTTACAGACAGAGGCAAACTTGTGCCTCTGAACGACAGTGGGGGGCGGAAAAAAACCCTCCAATTCACCTAATTGCAAAGTACTGAAGTTCACGCTTTGATACTAAAGGATAACACTAGGTTGGAAAAGTAGCATCACTTTGAACTTTGTGAGCCATCGAGGAAACACTAATTAGAGTTTAGATTCCCAAGAAAAGTTTTACTTCATTTCCACACTACATGGTGCAGAATAGTTTAGTTTTTAAACTAAACAGGGGAAATTCATAGTTTTCCAAGCTTAAATCATACTAAGTCAAGCTGCCATGAAATCACTTTATGCTTTGAATTATGTTCAACGCTACGGTTATTCACAGGTACTGTCAGAAGGACTCCAAAATGAGAAGATAGGAGCCTGTGAAATGTTGACACTATTACTGAGGCTTGTCACAATAACAGTGACACATGTGCTTACTGCATCTGAAAATGTGCTGGTGATTTCAGTAAGCCTTCCATTCAGAATAGAACTGCAATGTATAATGCTGCTTTAGTAAACATTCCATCACTGCTTGCATCATTAATTCCTTCCCCTCCCCCCCCCCCACCCCCCTCTTTCTATGCATTTAGTATTGTTTACTCTTAACAGATTTTTTGATTTGGAATGAAGAAAAGTAGTTTCATCTGTATTTTTTGATTACCTATTATTACGGGAAAACGTTCCCTTTCCTTTAAGCTGAAACTTCACAGTTTGTCTAAGTTTATCAAGTAGTACTTTTTGCTAGCTGTTAACCAGAGAGTAGGAAATGTAACTTAGAACTGCAATATAAAGCTGATTACAAACTAGCACATAGATATATCTAAACAAAACAAAGGAAGGTGAATTGAGGTGACTTTTGGAATACCCTTCATAAGCCCCTTGAAAAAAACTACTTAACTACTGTCTTTGTAATGTCTCTGTAATTATTAGTTTAGACTTAGGAGCCCAGATAAAGTAATTCCAGACAATGCAAGGATAAATGTTCTAGAGCAGTTACTTTACATTTCATCTGTAGATGCACTTAAAATACATAAAATATCAAGAAATTTAATTTTGAAATACACAGATGAAATGCATCTCTTTATACGGTAGAGTCCCTCTTGTAAAATTATTAAAAGCATTTGAGTCCCACGTGATCTTGACTTTCTGTTAACTTTTCAGGACTGGGAAGACATTTCAGTTTACACACTGAATAGAAAACAAAATACCTCACTACTTTTTACAGCAACATTTCTGTATCACCTATCTTTAAGCTGACTTAAGTGTCATCTCCAATGCAACTAAACCAGTACTAGATGAATTTAGATGCTCTTTCCTCAAAAATTATCTCGGTTCTACCTGTAAATCACTGCTGCAACCCTCTTATGACATCAGATTCCTGGGATGGTTATGCTTTGAGAGAGACTGCTAGGCCCCTCGACTACATTTGGCTCCCAGTTTAGTTCCAACACCATTCTTTCCTCCTTACCAACAGTAGCTTTCCAGAAGTAATTCATGCTTCATTTCCATACTAAAGCCTCAGGCATTTTCTCCACATGTGGTTTCATAACTAACTAGTAGTTTGTAAGAAGTGAAAGGAAGCCTGGCTCCACCTCTTCCTGCCCTCAGCACTGCAGCCCTAGCTCTTCCTTTCCTCTGGGCTTACTGCAAAGCTGACTTGACTCATAGTGAAAAGCTACACCTTGTTTTGGGTGCATGGTTTGTTTTTCTACAAAGACGGTAATTTGAATAGTCCTCAGTTTACTATGAAAATACTGAGATCAGTAAGTGCTCCAACCCGTGTAAGGTAAGCAGTGGAAGCACACTGCGAAGATCAAAAGCTTGCTTTTTCAAAGGTAGTGGGATGTTACCATGTTCTTATGGAACTGCAGCCTCCAGCTCAAATGGACTGTTTACTTACACACTTGGACAAAAATCACTCATTCTTGTGCTCTGGTTTTAACTTCCTTAAAGATAAGCTTACTAGTTTGGGAAAGTGAAGGAGCTATCCTGGGCAATACAAATATCCTCTGTAGGGCATTTTACACATGCCTTGAGAATCTTGGTGCCCTCATATGCTCTGCTGCTCCCATTACCAACTGTTTCGTTGTCCTCATTAACCATGAACTGTGGGCACGTCATTCCCCCTACTTCACACACAACTCCACTACCCTGTGGCAGAGTCCCTGCATTCTTCTGTTCTACCTATGCTCTGCCTATCCCTCTTTTTCAGTGTGTCAGCTATTCCACTGCAAAGAAGTGATCCAAGCTTGGACCGTGTCAACTGCTGCCTTCCAGGAGCAATTCTTCCAAAGATCTGCTTGCAGTGACTTAGGCTTAGTTTGCTACCTCTTCCAAAAGCAGAGATTTGTGTTACCTCTCCTCTCTGCATTTTTCCTTTCTCATTTTTAGAGCAGTTTCTTAGTACTACCTACAGCACTTCCTGATGTTTTGGAATTAAACAGATGCAGCATTTAAATATTTTCAATCTCAGAAATGCCATCTAGCTCAGTATAAGATCCTGAAGGCTTAGCCCCTCAGCCTTTTAAATGCTGCTTTGTTTTAGCCCCTTCCCTCTCCTTTGTATATATTCATTGACTCACTCTAGGCTTAAATGCGTCCTCAACTCCATCTAAAAAGTGAGGTTAGTATCAGTGTTCAACATTTCTAAAACTACGTGTGAACCTGACAAGTAGCAGAAAGCAGCAGTCTACAGTTCCAAACTATTTTACAAATACACAGGAAAACCTTACCAGGAACAAACTCTCCTAACAGCCGAGCTTAAATTTTAGGAAAGAGTTAAAAGAAGTTACATCATAACTGCTCATCTGAAAACTAGTCTGATGCCAAGACTACAGAACAACTAGCCTTATGTGACCCATTTTAATAGAGCAGCTGGACAGGAAATGGGAACATTCCAGTCTGGTCAGCAGGTTCACTACAGACCTTATTAATTATGAATGGGAAAAATAGGTATATTTTCTGCAAGAAAGTCTCTGCAAGACTTCAGGTTAGGACAAAGGTAAATTTCAGGAGCCTGGAAATTTACTGGTTACCTCTCTAGGTACGCTACAGGACTTTGCCCTTGGAATGATATTTGCTCAATTACAGTAACTGCTACCATTTCTTCTCAGCAGTTCACCCTGCAGCCCATCTGCAATGGCTTCTGGACATTTTTCGGCCTCTGATGACAAATGCAAGTCACCATTCTCTGTAATCCCCTGCCCTCTACAAACACATACAGTGATCCCACCCTTGCTAACACAAGTGGTCTTTCTGCGTGTTAGTGCTGGATTTGAGAGGACAGGCCTATATATGCAGAATTCAAGTTCTTTGTTATTTCTTCAACAAGGAAGAGAGAACTATTCTTATCTGACAAGTGAGCCCGAGTGTGAAGTAAAAGGATTTGCTGTAATCAGTTCTCAGACTGTAATGTGATATGTACTGTTCAGTCTCACGTAGCTCAGTAGGTTGATGGCAAAGGCCATTCGCAGTACTGCTGTGCCCATTTTTCAAATTCAGAATAAGATACCAAAGAACAGAAAAAATCACTAAAGAATTCTTAAGTTCTAAATTATCTGCTTCTTTCATCCCGCCACCACCTCATCCAAATATTTCACGAATTCTAGCTTACAACGGGAAAAGTACAAAAGGAGAGTGTGCTTAGTAGCAGCACACATAGTCCTGCACTTGCTCACAGAAAGCAAAAATTGGCACAGAAAGTTTAAGGATTACCTGCTGCTTCCCCCAGCTCACAATGATTACTGTTTTGCCATGCAGATGTTATTTGGTAATAAAGCATAAAGGCAAAGACTGCCAGAGACTACTTCCAAGCCCCCTCAAAGCATCTCCACCTTTGCCAGGCTATTAATGAACACTTGCCAGGAAACAGTGACATAAATGGCTAAGGCATCCCTGCTTTTAATTAACCACTTATCACAAGGGGCAACAGAGGGGTGGACAGTGCTTGAAACACTGAAAAGTAGGGAAATGTTTGGCTAGAATTAGACAGGATTAACGGGTTCGAACAAGGTAATTTAGGAGATTTCTGCCCACAGAAGCACAGCAGTTTAAAGGTTTGTCTGGCAAAGTCTTGAAATTAAGAGAGATGCACAGGATATCATAAGTGGTATTATTTGACACAGCCTTCTCTCTAGCACTCTTGCTTCTGCTTTAGCTATATTTAGTGAATAGAAGCTTATATGAAGGACTCCCAAAAAAGACCCTTTAACAGGACTAGTATTTCCAGTTAAATGCAATAGGGCTGGGGGACATGGAAAATTCTTCCAGGCACCAGACAAGGAGAGCCAAGAGTTCTAAAAATATTATGCACTATACATTAGGGTTGTCCAAA
>JANIJG010016726.1:114349-128092 GCA_024611175.1 Megaceryle torquata | reverse complement strand
CTCCCCCTCTTTCAACTCCCCCCAAAAAACACAAAAAAACCCCCCCCCCCCCCCCCCCCCCCCCCCCCCCCCCCAGTTAGGGGAAGGTATAGGCACAGCTAGCACCAGGCTCATGGGCTGTGTGTGACCTGCGGTCTTCCTCGAGTTGCCAGTGCTGTGATCAGGCAAAGCACTCAGTCAGTCTACTGACCAGCATCATTTTACACAACTGGTCTCTTTTTTGTCTATTCCTCCTTTGTTCCTCCCAGTTCCTCTTTCCCCTAAACATCCCTTCATAAACTTTGCACCATCACACAGCCCCCCCCCCCTCAAATATCCTAAACCTTTATGTTCCCCTTATTTCCCATTCTTACCAATCACAAAATCCAGACCAGCCCTTTCCAAAGGTGTGTCTGCAGTTTCCTAAGGATTAATCAGTTACTATCTGGAGACTTTTGGTCACTGCTGTTGATAACCTTATACCTTGTTTATCAGGTTTTGTGTCTCTTGTTTAACATATACACCTATAGTTATTACCCTGTTTGTACTGAAAAGATCATTGACTGGATAACCTTAATGAATCAGATGGTCTTAGTTTCCACATGCCATTATAATCACCATAATATTAAAGGTATTTATATCCTTCAAAAAGTCAAGTATGTCTTCCTTAGATATGAAGAAAAGTAGAAAAGTTGATACCTACTGATCGTCTCATTGCTGCTGGTTTTCTGCTGATAATAAAATAATAATAAAATGTTATCATTTATAGCCCCTCACAGGTCTGGGGAGTTTGCAGGGAGCAAGCTAGTGTTTGAGAGGAGGCTACATCTGTTTAACTCTTCTTTGGCATCTAGCACATATGGAATTTTTCTTTTAGCAAAAATTAGATGCTAAACTTCATTCATGCACTCCTGCACTTTGTTCTCATAAGGGTGAATGCTAGCCCACAATGGGTGACAAGTACTTTAATTTAATGTATTCTAGTTTACAAAGAAAGAAGTTTGTGTTACTTTATCACCGTGTAAAAAAAATCGTGGCTTTTAAATTTTTTGGATTTTCATGCTGACTTTGCAGTATTCACAGCCTAGTTCTCCGTTCCTCTACCTCTTATTCTGTAGTCATTATTATCTCAACTATACTAAATGGACCTTTTATCATTATTCCTGCACCTTCTCCCTACCTAATTTTTTACATGTCGTGGTTATCGAATCCCTGGGAATTTTGCATGTTATATTGCACTTCCCACTACAGAGCTATAGAAACAGGAGTTGGAGGAAGCCTAAAATTATTCTGAACTTAATTTAGTCAAATCTGTGTCCCTGCTTACCCTGATTGTTCATCAGTGCTGTTTCTACCTCAAGCCCCCTCTTTCCGCTATTGCTTCCATGTTTCCTAAATCAAGCCACCTTCTTCTTTCTGACTATGTTGCCTTTAAATCTTGAGCACCCATGTAAAAGAAGGAAAGTAGAAGAACTAGCAATAGAAAAGGAACAGAGAGCAGAGATGGGAATTCCTCGCTTCCAAATATACTTTATAAAGTAACTGTGTGTGGAGAGAGAACTAGCCAGCTTTTTGTAGCATAAGATGTTCAAAAGGATAGGAAACAGTTAATTTTATCAGTCAATATGTTCTCACCCTTTAAAATGTGGATATGCTTTACTCAGACACTTACAGTTTATTAAGATATTTCACAGAAAGAAGTTAATTTGCAGAAGTCACCATGAACAGTTATTATGATTTCCTCAAAATTTGCCTCAAAAGAAGTCCCCATCATGTCTATGGACACATCATTACCCTGGAAAGCAGAAAAACAAACATTTTGCTGTGTGAAATTGGTTAAATATTTGGAAAATGAAATAACCCTGTATTAGGAACAACAAAAAACAATACTTGTGAGAAGAAAAGAGACAAGTCATTAAGGAAAGCAGAGTTTAATTTCTTTATGTCTGATGCCAATGGACTGAGATAGCCAAAGTGCTTGGGAAGGAAGACCTTGTGCACAGACATCCAAATTCATTGTCACTCAGACTTGTATTGAAAGTTTGAGCAAAGCTTATTATTTCTTTCAGAATTCTATGGCTTTGAAAAATCTTCATCTTCCTGCATGAAATGTCTTATTGGGATATTCCCACTCCAGTCTACACAGAGATCTGGGGGTGATCTATATTGTAAAGAGATTCTAAACCACAGTTTAGATTAAGAGATTACAATGTACTGGTTTTTATACAACCATTGAGAAGACATCTTCAATTGGAGATGATTAAATGGCAAATAAATAGTCAACATTAAAACAAAAAAATACAGATCTTTTCAAGTGGAGTTCATCAAAGCATCAGCACTGTTTATAACTGCCCATTTTAAAATAAAATTTTATATGTATTTATCAAATCAGTTCAGCATATAGACAAATCACTGCTCTGGCACTCATGCTGTGCCAGTATTCCAGTTTCTCATGGTGTGTATACTACAGGGTGGATTTTATTTACAGAAGACCAAGACCTGATTTCCTTTGTTTGTATATGAATATCAGGGAGGAAAAAAACATGCTTTGCAAGAGTCAACAGCAGGAGACAAATAGAAAATCTTGTCTATGGGGTCTCCACAACAAAAGACACACAGGAGCATAATGAGGCATGACTATGAGGACAAGGGTTAGAATGTGCCTGTTTATACAGGTATTTCCATCTGTTTTCCCTGATCAAGTGGCAATAGCTTCTGCATGCACCCCTCTGTTCAAGTCAGAGAGAAGGAGCAGAGCAGGGAAGAAACTGCTCGGATAGCTTTAGCAGAACATGTACCCACTCATGATGATAGAGAATAACAAACAGGCTTTTTTGATATAGGAAAGACAGTTCATTCTTTTTAAGATAAATCTTGTCTATTTGAGGACAGCACAGTATATATTCATAGAAGATCTTTTCTTCATTTGATTCACGTAAAACACTCTTAAGAGAATAATATCACCAATGGCAACAAACCCTCTATTTTTATTTTGGTCAATCCTGACCCACCAGTGCTGGTTTCTTAAGCTCTGACATTGTGAGACTAAGATGATTTTAACCAAATAACATATTGCAGTGCAAAAACTGATGTTAACTGATATTAATATACTTACAGTAAAACAGCAAGCTTTCTCAAGGCTTATTACATAAGGCATACAGTTTCCCGTGGCTGCAAACTCGGGCTGGGAGTCACTTCAAAAGCAAAAAAACTCTGCCTATGGCTGAACCTACAGTCCAAGTTGCCACTTTTGGCTTACAAAAGGACATTTAACATTCTCGGAGTCTCATTCTAAATTAACTAACATTAATAAAGGAATAAAAACAGATTATAAGGGGAAATATTAATGACTGTTTCCTTTTTTAGCTGTAGCTAGATTTCTCCCTGGAGTCCCATTTGACTAACATGTGCTGACTAAAAGTGGGCTTGAGCTGCAGCAGTTTTAGAAAGTAGTTTTCCAATTCAACCTGCTTACTTCAGGGGTGATCAAATCAAAATGTTTAGCTTAGCCTAATAAAGATATACAAGTGCCATAATTCTTTCCTACAAAGCTGGTTTCCAAACAGCTTCTTTGTTCTGGCTTACAGAACTGTGTTTTGTATCATATCATTGCACTGTGGGTGCCATCAGAAATTTGATGCTGAAAATTAGTAGAAGTGAAATTTTCCATGCAGACATGAAAATTCATTTATTCTGGAAGAATATTTACTTATTTATAGGTAGGCAAACAGATCATATTAGAAACCTTACTGCAAGAGTTAGCTTTATGCAGGATCATACAGAGTCAGGTAATGTCTAATTCAAGTCATTAGTCATTAATGCCTAATCCAAGTTAGTTCAAAGCTTGAATGATCATTAGGAAATACTCTCATAATTTTTGGGCCCAACATTTGTAGAAAGAATATGCTGAATTATTTCAAACAACAATACCATTGAAGAAAATCACAAGATAATTGTGAGAAGTCCAGGAAGAACACAAATGGTAATATTTATTAATAAAGTTACTAACTGTGATTGATTTGTTGAAATTGTGGTTTCCTATAGATGCCAGAATCAAATACAAAAGCCACAGGGTACAATTTCCTTAATGTTTTAAGTAATGCAAAGTGATATTTTTAAACTTCATTCCTTGGAATCAAACACATAAATCTATTACAATACTGATTAGATTATTGGAAACTAATCTACACTTCTGAGGCTTCAAAAATATTTGCTTTTGAGGATATTTGATACACTAATGCTTTAGAAAAGGTGAGGCATCTGTCTCACAAATTATCTCTAAGTGAAGGCAAAAACTCAGTGCATTCAGCAAGACATCAGTAATTTATGTAATGATTTAATGCACTTGCATCCTATCTTGATACAATTATGATAGAAAAAGCTTCCCTGCTCACATTAACAGATATAACTGCAGATAGTTTTCTTGAAGACAGACCAGAGGCAATAAGCAAAAAGTGAAGTTCCTCCTACCACAAGCAAAGATTTACTCTGCCAAAGATTGAAAAAGGACACTGCTGTGAACAAGTTTCATTTAAAAGCCTCCATTATTCTGTTTTCTGAATGTTTTCTTCATCCTGTTCATGGTCATGTTCCTCTGAAGACCTTTGAGGTCTCTTCCAGTCCAAACCTTTCTATGATTCTATGTCTTTAATAAAAAAGGTCCTTTTTAAATTATTCCTGTAATACACTGTCCTCAAAATGCACTGATGTAGTCTCCCACATTTCTCTGTGTATTCAGATGTGCATCGTAATTTTAACCCCAAAATATCTCTAATGAGATAAATCAGAGTATGTCTTCTAGGCACCTTGGAAATGGTTGGTTAAGGTATTTAAAATCTGATCTATTTATACTATGTGTTTTTATTTATCTTTAATGTTGCTTTCAAGAACAAACCAAACAAACAACACCCCCCACCAAATAAGCCATCAGCCTATTTAGCAGTAGTAGCAGGGATGGACTGTATACAAAACTGCACGCACAGGAATATAAGAAATTAGTCTACAGTAAGTCATTTGACAGATTCTTTGACCAATGACTGGAACTAATGGGTTCAGCGTTTGAGTTACTCAGCAAGGGTTCCCTCCTATAAGGTTTCAAGGTACAGCAAAGGAACATTGACCTTGCCTTGAAATTCATTATAGATACTAGAGCAAAAATGTGTAAGTAAACATATCTTTTACTCAGGGAACTGAAAAGACACTGGTGTGAGGTCTGAGAACATTGCAAGTAACATTCTTATAGTTTGCAAAGAAGGCCTCCAAAATATCTTTTGATTGTCTATGTGAATGTGATAATTTTTGAAAGTGTCAAGCTGAAATTCTTGGTCTGCTGTTCACAAAGTCAAGATTTAGAGTTGTACAAGAACATGCTTGCATCATCCTTACATCTAAAAAGGTCTGTCTATTTACTAGCAAAATGAGATGTTTGGGAAATGTTTTCTCTAACAGTTTAAACCAAGATGCCAATTTAGTCAAACAATATGACTTAAACATGTTTGTCTTGTAACATGCATGCTAGTAAAAAAAAAGCCCTGATGTTTCTAACAAACTTATTTTCCTAGGGGCAGAAAAGGCTTTTAGAATATGATCTCTACATTTTTTCTTTGTTGGATACTGGACAAGGATTGAATTTGTATGAGCAGTTGACAGGGAGTAGGATTTTGTCAACCATTGCTCTAGGACATTAAGAAAGACTTACCAGAGATTTTTTGTTCATTTATGTTTTGGTTGGTTGGTTGGGGTTTTTTTTTTTGTTTGTTTTGTTTGTTTGGGATTTGTTTGTGCTTTTATTTATTTATTTATTTGTTTTGTTTTGTTTTGTTTTGTTTTGTTTTAAATATTGTAGCATGGTTGCTTTTTTAAACAGTTGTTTATATTATTTTGATAATCACTGTGTCAAATAAGCTTTTCCTTCTGCTTATTCTTGACTGCATCTTAAAGACTATTTTCCTCTTCATAAAGGCTGGATAATTGCAAAAGTCAGTAGTAGTATATAATGACTAGCAAGCCCAGGAGTAATTGATGGAACCACATGTAAACATCTATATCTGATCTGGGGAAAGAAATAGAAGTCTTTAGTCAATGGAGAAGAATATTTTAGGGTGTGACTGATCTCATCTGAACAACATAGCTATTGGTCAGATGAATTAAGCAATAAAATGCATATTTTTCTCCACTGTTTGTAAATGAATATCTGAGATATATGCTTTTAGAGTGAGGAGACCTAAGAGAAGTCCCAGCCTTAGTTTATAAAATTACATTTTAAGTATGGTTAAATAAAATCTGTAAAATAGTTTACAACACTGTTAAATTACATTATTCTGGTATTGGTATTTTCATATAAACTATGTTATAAATATTGAAAACATTATAAATCAAATAATACAGAATTAAGGCAAATTAACTAAGGACAGGATCCATTTGCTGAAACATAAATGTCCATTGTCATTTAAGATGTCTTTGGATAAAAATTAACAATAGACTTTTACATTTCCTGAAAACTGAAGTCAGGCAAATTAATTTCACTCTGGATGCTTATGCGTAGACATCTTTCTCTATAGATGAGATTCAGCTTGCAAATTGAGACATGCATATTTCATTATGTCTAAGCTCTCATAGTCAATGGAGATATAGTCAACAGAGCATTAAGGAAAATAGCTAATGGAGTCTAAACAGCAGTACATCTTCATAAAATGGAAACTTGAATTCAGCAGGCTAGATAGCTCTCTCAACTTCATTAAATTTACCCAGTATGTCTACTGGATATGCTTGTCCTGACTGAGAAATTTGACATTTTCTGTGTCATGTCTGCCTCATTTGAATGCCTTGGATAACATGAATTGTCTCAACTGTCACTAAACATCCATATCCCATTACCTGGATCAAGCTTCTAAATTTAGATTACTTAATTTGTGAGCTGAATCCCATCCTAAAGTGTTATTGATATCCAAATGGTCAAAGATATGGAATTTGTAATACCAAATGAACAAACACAATATTCTGAAAAAACTGAATCAACATTCTATGCCAAATTGTATTTTTTATCTTGTTCATGAAGGAGTGATCCATGAATCTAGAGGGTTTTTTAATTTTTTGGTAAGAATCTGGAATGGGAAAACCTTCTTCATAGGCCATTAAGATCCTGTCCTTAAGAGTCCTTAGTTCTTTGTTAATCAATAAACACATTCCTAATGAATATAATTAAAAAAGACATTTTAAAAAGAAGAAATTATCTGTTGGTTGTGGTTTTCTTGCTGTTTTTGTTTTGGTTTTGGTTTGGTTTTTTTCTGCATTTTTCATATAGTTCTAGTTAATGTTAAAAATAAATCCTTGATTACAATAACTATTTTTGTTCTTCTTTTAAATCCACCAAGAAAAAAAAATAGTTACGGATATCAGTGACAGTTTGACTTTGTATCTGAATATTCACAGAAGAACATTAGTGACAGTGAAAAAAAAGGACCAGGAATTGGCAGCTACAGTATTGTTAACTAAAAAGATATATTGAATCATAAAATAACATAATAAGTACATATAATTACAACTTAAGCAGAACTTAATTTTTGCAGTGCAATGATACAGGAATATGCAAGAAATAATCTAAGTGGCAAGTAATTTGAGTCATATGAATAATTACTGAGTTTAACAAGGAGAGACCTTTTTTTTTGCCATATACTTTTCATATTCTTTTATGATTTTGCATAGGTCTGCCAATGAAGGCATAAACCATATATGCATTCATGTGCTTTGAGGGCTACAGTAAAGCTGTCACTGTTCGTACAAAATAAAACTAATGCCACTGCTCATATGACCTATTTCCTCTTTAAATGTTATACATTTTCTATTGTACATATGTTGCATGTTTGAAAGAGGAAGATACAGTAAAAAAAGTAACAAAGATGGTATATTTGAAGGCAAATGACTGTTATTGGATATTGCTTGGTCTTGAGAAAATATCCACGTCCCTTTAGGATGATGGCCATTAAAAATGGCCAAGTCTTTTATTCACAATGTTGCGTCTTTTATTTTCTATAATATTTGTCTTCTCAGGGTGCACAGAAATTGGCTTAATGACAAAGGCTAGGTCCAAAAGTGTTGAGCTTTCATTTAGATTGCATTTTTGAATTGCTGAAGAAAAACAAGATGTTGCATAATGAAGACAATTCTTTTATTTCCTTCAGCTTGACTGCATTACAATTCATCCCAAATATCTTGATTTCAATGGAAAGCATGGAAAAAGTGTACAATATTGGCATGAGAGTCCACATTTGTAAAAAAGTAGAAGCTCAAAATGGAAATGTAGAATATGTAGTCTTATTGATAGAGGCTTTCAAATGGCTTTGAAAGAAGAGCATTGACTGAAAAGTAGACAAAGGTTTGCAGTATTTTAGTGGCTACTTCGAAGTAGTAATATATAATGCTTAATGTTTGCACAGTTATTACAAACTTCATATAACACAGACAATTATGAGCTTTAAATCTTAAGGGACTTGAATCTGAAGACTGCTCCTTACTGGTTTTGGATCACTATAATTGTGCTTCCTCCAGGGAGTTGGTCCTAAATGCATACTGACACTCTGTAGCTTCTTGGTTTATATTTTTCAGTATCTTTGAACATCAGTTGATACTACCTCAGGGTCTTAAAGAATATAATTGGATCTCTATAATTTAAATAGAAAGAATTTTCTTTATTAAGTCATTGGTGACTGTTTATAAGGACTGAAGTACTACCAAAGTTATTTTTATTTTTAGCATTTGCTACTCCCTTCCCAGTTTAACAGACTGCATCATATCTTCTCTAAATCTTGCTTTTCACTCATCTTAAATTAGAAAAAGTGAATAAACAATGTTAGGGAGTGGGGAGGGCATGGCATGAAGAGATGTAAGACATAAGAAGTGGAAACCTTTCCAGAAGGACCACAAAGCTGCCAAGAAGCAGAATCCGAAATGTGGATTAAATGAGCCACTCTCCTTGTTCTCTAGTGATCCGTGAAAGATATAAACTTGCAGCAAAGTCAGGAATTATAAAGATCTTTACATTTGTCTGATGTCCAAATGGACACTCTTATTGATACTACTTAGATCTTTTTGTTTAATGTTCCTATTACCTCCCCTTGCAGCTGCATAAGAAAGACATAAGCGATTTCTACACTGCTAAATGTTTCTACCCTAGGGAATGATCCCTGTCTCCAAAGAGGTGCAGACTGTGCATACCTACCTTGTTTAAGGCTAGATCTTTAGAGACCATCTATGCCATGGCCACAAAACATAGCATGTGGTGCAGCAGCCTTATTGGGCTGCCCTAGGGCACTATAACATGATCTTCAGGGAGGGAGAGGGAAGAGAGGAGGGGGTATTGATATTAGTTTAAACTTTTTGTTATAATGTGATGGCTTTACTAGAACTTGAGAGAGGTATATTGCAGGATGAAAGTAAGAGTAGATGTTGCATGCTCAGGGATAATTCATTTGAATATCTGGAGGAGTCTGAGAGTGGGACACATGCAGGAGGGCCTTTCAGGATAGAGCAGTGAGAATAAGCAAAAATGCTTAATCTTTTCCATATTGACTTTTATGTATAAATTCAAGAAGTGAGACATTGTAATGACATATGAAAATGCTTCACTTTTGAAGTCACATATCTGGAATTTAATAGATGCAGAAAAGAATTAATTAATTAATTAATTAATGTGATTTCAGGTGTCCCAGGCCCTCTGTTGGGACAGGAAAGAGGGGGCTAGATGATTGCTTTATGTAATTTCTGTTACTGTTTTCTTGAAAGTTTCTGACTTTCATCTTTTCCAGGTTAGTAAACCTGTCTTTAGCTGCTTCTAGCATTTGTTTTTTTCAGCACATTTAGGTTTTGATAAGAAATTTCTTCCTTTAATTCAGTGCTTTATTTTGTTGAGATGGATTTCATCTGTTTAAATTTTAGGCCACAAAAAAATTGATGCATATGTTTAAGGAAGATAGACTACACTCAGATTATAGACAAAAATGAATGGTTCTCAAAGGCAGATCATCTGACCTAGTTAGATACACATATGAAGAATTTAGTCAAGAAATGCATTTTTATTTACATTGATTATACAAAATGTCTTCTTTTGTATTAGACATATTAGATACCTAAAGATGGCATGGCAAGACATGTGACCCTTATTTATTAAATAAATAAATAAATAAATAATGTATTAATTACTTAGTTGCTGTGTTCTATCTTAAAAAAAATTGCATATGTTCTGCCAAACAGATACATGAAAAATATAGATATAGTATTTTAAAATAAACCATAGAAATGTATTATTTATGTATTACATTATATTTATTTTTTGCTCTTGCTACTTCTGGATGATTTCTGCAGCCTCCTGGTCGTTAGAGACATTCCTTTTTCCTATCCTTTGATGTGTAAACTGTTTTATATAGGTTCAGATACAGTCGATTTTGCTTTCTCCATCTTAATGCTTTGGAGGCAATTTCCTTTTCACTTTATATTTGTCGCTGGGGAAACTTTTTTCTTCCTCTCAGACAAACAGATGGGGTTTTTTTTTTATTATTATATTTTAAAAGAATCAAGATTATCTTGGAAAAGTAAAGTTCTGTATTTAATCCTATCATCTTAAAATAAAAGCATAAAAATTTTAAATGGAAAGTCTCACAGATTGTTTTAATTCTTTCTATTTCTTCTCAAGTGTAACAATACATAGATGACTTTGTCCTTTTCCATGGTAATACCTGAAATTCTTCAAGTCACTAATAAGATTGTCCTCTGCACTTGCATCTGAAACTTCTTGGACACCCTTGAAAGAAAAGAGCAGATTTTGGGCTGATTAAAATTAAACCTCATCTTGCAGTTTGGGAAAAAAAGCACAAGGTAAACTAAATGACTTTGCCCAAATTTCACTGATTGTTTTTTAGTCATATGTGTCAATAATAATTTATAGCCATGCATAACACTATCTATGTGCACAGTTGTTACACTTCAGTTGCAGTGCAATTTGATTTACTTCTAAAGTTAAATACCTGTTGTTTATACAAAATTGCATTATTTTGTCTTTGATATAGGCATGCAGGAATATGCACATGTACTGATAGTTATATTTCCACAGGCATTCTGTAATTACTGTAGTTCAACATAGTTATAGTATCATCATCCATCTTTTTCTCTGTCAATAAAAGAGCAATATTAGCATCAGAAAATCACTATTAATGCACTTGATCTCTACTGAACCATCATTATTCAACTGGTTCATCACATTGCACTTAAGAAGATGTGTTCACATGTGATACAGTGATTGTTACACACATGACTAGAGATTCACAGGAGCAATAGCCTCTGCTTAAGAGCTTCAGACCTGTGTTGACTGGACAACTGTAGGTCCTCCAGACTATTTTGTTTTCTGTGTATTCCATATCCTACCAAACCATCTCTAACTGAACTAGTCTTCTGACTGAACATTCCTGAATGAGTAGAGTTTTCTTGGGTTTTGACAGTTTCTTACAGTATTTGTGGTCTGCCTTTTTCTAATTCCTTCAAGTAAGAAATTATATCTTGTAGTTCCTGACTGCCACTGGCTTCCACTTTACAGTGTCTTGTGATGAATGTTTCTCAGTTCCTGAAGTTCTTAAGCTCATACCTATCATATATATCATATTCAGTTAAGGTACTGAAATGTCTATCTTGAAAATCTGCTACGTGTACTATTCTTTAGCATATAGATGTGACTTGGTAAATGCATCAAACAGCCTTGCTTCTGGTTTTGCAATTACATGAGTCAGAATTCAGTGCTGGAGATTATTTGATCACTAACTTCAGTGCATTAAGTAATTTCAGTGTTGTTTCCTCTTCAATTATGGCAATTTCCATTTTTATACTCTTATTCCCATTAGCCCTCAGACTTTGACTCCATGTACTACATCACTGTAGTTACTGAAATCTGCATCATAAGGTATTTTTTGGCTGTATCTAGATTAACATTAATCATTTCCCCTATACTTACTGAATTACCACACCACTTCTTCTTTCTTCTCTTTATTTTTGTGGCTGAAATTCTTTTACTCTTTGTTTTAGTTTTCTTTGAGAAGTCCATCTCAGTTTGAGAGTTTGCAAATCTCACTTTTATCCTATATATTCTGACTTTCAAGACATAGCCTTCTGTTCAGTCAGTCTGCTTTTGCTGCTTCTCATGGTTCTCATAGAACCGTAGCTTACCATTGAATTTTTTTTTTTTTTTTTTTTTTTCACTGAAGTGATCAAGGTCAGAAATAGGTGAATGGATTCCTAATATAAGCAATATAGCATTTACCCACATCTCAACAACTGCAGTAAAACATCATACAGAAGAGTTTATTCACTTCTAGATTGAGTACTACATGACTCTCAGCATGAGGTGATTAGTTATTTGGTTAGATCTCGGGTCTTTTCCTCACAATCATTTTTCTTTTACTTGTAGTACATTTCATTTTTCATCTGTGGTTTAAAGTAGTTCCAAGTTTCCTGTTTTTCAGACAGGCTTTAAAACTTTATAAATCCACCCAACTTTCACTGGTTCCCTTAATTTTTCATTAATCTTGTTATTGAAATAGAAATTTTTAATTTTGCTTTAATTTCTTTTTGCACCATAACTTTAGCATTACTTGCTCAACATCACTTAATTCGGGATAATTTTTATTTTTTCCATTTTGTATTAGGTTCTCTCTATATCTTGGTCAGGCATTTGAAGATATCATTGGTTTTTATGGTTCTGTTGAGTAACCAGTATTTGCATCACATAATTTTTTACTGGAATACAGTCTTCAATCAATATGAGGGATAACAATGTTACATTAATCTTGATGCTATAAATAGCTCTGATAGAATAAGAACTTTCTCTTCGATCCAGCTCTGATCCTGACTGTAAAAAATATTTAACAAACTTCTTTCTAGAGCAATTTAGTGTTTTTCTAAAATGTTTCTACACTATTTTGCAAGACTTTTTCTTTCCCTCACCCTTGACTTTGTATTATTAGTAGAAACATAAAAACTTCCAGGTGATTCACATCTCTAATAAATCCTTAATAAGGTGTTTGTCTGGGGAACCTATCTGAGAACTTCACAGGTATCAGAGGTATCACAGGGTGTCAGGGGCTGAAAGGGACTTTGGAGACCTTCGAGTCCAACCCCCCTGCCAAAGCAGGATCCTATATTCTAGCACAGGTCACAAAGGAATGCATCCAGGTGGGTTTTGAAAACCTCCAGAGAAGGAGACCCCACAGCCTCTCTGGGGAGCCTGTTCCAGTGCTCTGTGACCCTTACAGTAAAGAAGTTCCTCCTAATGTTGACGTGGAACCTCCTGTGCTCCAGCTTACATCCATTCCCCCTTGTCCTATCACAGGGCACGAGTGAGAAGAGGCTATCCCTTTCCTCTTGACACTCATATATTTATAAACATTTATCAAATCCCCTCTCAGTCTTCTCTTCTCTAGACTAAAGAGCCCCAGATGTCTTAGCCTTTCCTCATAAGGCATGTGTTCCAGTCCCTTCATCATCCTTGTAGTCCTCTGTTGGACTCTCTGTAGTATTTCCCTGTCTCTCTTGAACTGGGGAGCCCAGCACTGGACACAATACTCCAGGTGAGGTCTCACCAGTACAGAGTAGAGGGGGAGCAGGACCTCCCTCCATCTGCTGGACACGCTCTTCTTAATGCACCCTGGGATACCATTGGCCTTCCTGGCCACAAGGGCACGTTGCTGTTCCATGGAGAACTTGTTGTCTACCAGGACTCCCAAG
>JANIJG010016726.1:99100-109328 GCA_024611175.1 Megaceryle torquata | reverse complement strand
AGAAGAGAAGAGAAGAGAAGAGAAGAGAAGAGAAGAGAAGAGAAGAGAAGAGCTAAACAACAAACTGAAACAAGACAGATTTACTAGATGGGACCTAAGACCCACCTTTGTTTTGTCCCAGATTGTTTTTCCTATCATTTCTGAGGGACAAGGGAAAGAATATAAGAAACAACAGTAAGAGATAGAGATCAGCTGTTCTCTCTTTCTCATCTCTAAATTGCTAATGTAAATCACTACATAGACCAATAATTTCTTTTCCAGTCACCTCTTCTTCATCCTCAGTGGTCATATTCTACCAAGTATCTAAGATGTGTGCTGCTCAGTGTCTCTGATCATACTCTTGCCTTTTCTGAGTATCTTTTCCAAGGTGAAGCAACCAGAACTTCAATTGGTATGTTAGACCTGAATACACCATATTGGGGAACAATGATGACTGCTGCTTGGTCTCATTTTCTATCCTGGTACTTCTCTGTTATACTTGCCTAGTTCTGGGTGATGAGCTGCTGTATGTGCAAAACTCTCTGCAATGACTCCAACATTTTCTCAGGCAGTAATGTCTAGTTTAGTTCAAATTAATTTCTCTTTATAGTAACTTTCTCCAGGTGAATTCAATGTTGATTTTCATCTGCTATTCTACTGCTCTCTAATATAAGGTAATTTGTGGCTCTTTGCCACAGCTCTGGGCTTAATTATTCTAGCTATTCAAAGTAATTATCTGCAAAGCTTACTACCTCTTCATGCTCTCTGTTAAAACATCTATGAATATGCTGAAACATAAATATCCAGTAAAAATACTTGGAGGATATATTGGTAATATGTTTCCTTTGTGAAAATGGACAATTTCTTCACGCTCTATCTTATTTTTTAACAATTTGCTCAAGAATCACATAAAAACATTTATAAGAGTTTATTTCTTTGAGAACTTCAATCAAGAAGGGAACTTTGGGACATTTTGAACACTCAGCTGTATTAGCTGCACTGAAGCACCTTTGAGTCAAGACAAATATCTAAATGGAGAAGCTATGGGTCTCAATATAGTCTCTCTCCTTCAGTCCAATTCTATGAGGCAAATTTACAGACCTAGATGAACTATGTATTCTGTATTTATAGATTAATTTAAAGTATGAATTTAAACCACAGATCTCACAAAAGTTTCTAAGAAAAGATTAAAACTTAATCAAGCTTTAAAAAACTAACAAAATAATAAATGTGTAAAAGAAAAGAAACAGGTTGTGTGTGTACACAACATATTTCACAGTACTTCATTTCACAATTACCTCTGAAATGACTGATTTCCTTGTATCTGTTGATTTCCTTCTGACATGATTCAACCTTTCATCCCATTCAGTAACTTCTTCAGTACCAATAACTTTTACAAACCTTGTGTCATCACTGTTCTGCCACTCCTTAATTTTTTCACAGTAATACATGAGAAATATGCCCAAGCCTCCAGCTTTCTCTTAGTACAAAGAATTGTCAAATGTCTCATGATCTGCATGATAGGGGGAAATCTGTGCCTCTTATGTCTGTCCTATGATCATTAATCATTGAATCACAGAATTGCTTAATTTTCATGGTTGGAAAAGACATATCAGATCACCACCACTAAGACTGAACACCAGAAAATAGTATTCACAACTGGTATCACAGCTGGTGTCACAATGTATGTCACTTCTGAGTTCTCTGTGAATTCCTGAGTTTACTAACCTGCCTATAAATATAATGCATCATTTTATTTTAGGTTTTACCATCCTCCACTTCTCTATTTGCTCATAGACACATCTAGTAGCAAAATATAACGGATAAAAGTGAAATAAACTTTCTTTTCTAGCTGGACATCAGTGGTGGCTGATGCAAGTTTGTATAAAAGCTACCCTGTTTATATTTTTGTAAGCTATGCTACTGTGATCAGATAGCTACTGCTATCTGATGCCCCCCATTTCTGATTTTCCTGCTACACATGATGTTTTGGATGCCAATATCTGTATTGTATATAGAGATAGAGAAGAACGTTAGAAACTAAAGAACAGATCTCAAAGCTACGATACTGTATCCTGAGCATCATATAGACCCCTCCCTTGATAGTCATCGCTTACTCTATGACAAGCACATGATGGCTTCTATTGCATCCTTCTGTATATATTTTCAGATATCTTTCTCCATTTCCCTGTAAATTCTTTACAATTGGACATCTACCGAGATGTCTTATACTGCTATTTTCCTCAGCTGTTATTGTTTTGCTTTTTTTTTCTTGAGCCATGTGATTGAAATTAAAGTGTTTTGTGACTGTGTATACCAAAGACGAACCATAAAAAAGGTCAAAATGTAATCTTAATACATAAACCTGTTCAAGTACAATTTTTTTCAACTAATAACAGACTTAATGTTCTGTAAACAAGGACAACTATTTTTTAATCTTCACAGAACTTCATCTTTGAGATGTATGAACTATACTAAATTATAATGACATGCTCATATTAAAGAAAGAACTAAGATCGTGGGACCCTAAATTCAGGGTTTTTTCCACCTATGTGAAATGTCATCAATTTCAGTTTTGGGGTTGTGTGTGGGGTTTTTTTTGTTTTGTTTTGGTTTTTTTTTTTGGTTTGGTTTTTTTTTTTTTTTGTGGTGCCTGTGTGTGTTTTTCTTAAGAGGCTTTTAAAAAGTCTGTTACGGGAAATAAACAAAATCTTTGTCAATTCATGACCTAGTAATATGAACTCCAGCTTTACTGAATAACTATTTTGGAATGCCTGAATTCTGTTGAATGCTATCTTTACACAGAGTTTGGTGTAATTATTTAATTAATGGAAATTAAGTATTGTGACACTGAAGAGTTTGAATAAGTGTTGAAGGACACTGTGGATAAGACCCATGGCTTGGCTGCAGCTCAGGGTAATTCACATATTTGAATAAAGAAATGGTGAATTTTTATTGCTTGTCTCTCTCTTCCTTCTTTCAGCTTTGCATCATGATAGAACCAAAGAAATCTGTCTTCTGCCAGACAGTAAGAACCTAGGTTGCTGGGGCAACATGTTGACCACAAAAAAACCTTAAAATAAAGGTGGCTTATTTCCAAGTCACCATTTCTCAGGGGCGTGGGGCTTTTTTCACATTTTCATAGAAAAAACACAAGAATGTCTTGCAGGAGGCTTTATAATCAATAAACCTGTTGTTTGTAGAAGGATTATGTATCAAAAACTAGTGCTAAGCAGGTGAGAAATGTGCAGCAGTATTTCCCAATTTTTAAAATATGGAAACCCATATAAGAAGTACATAAAAGCTTTAAAGAACCTATTTAGAAAGCATCTGCTCAACTAAGAATTGGTTGCTAGGGTTTACAGAGATTGTCACAAAGTTGTCCCCAAATCTGCTTCACTGAAATGCTAACTGGGTAAAAACCATATTCTTAATGTTAAAAGAGTTGCATAGGATTAAGCTGTGCACTTCCCATTGAATCAAAGCGAAACTGTATAGTTAAATTTAAGTTCATCCCTTTGGAAATATTCATTGTGCATCATGAGTGCAGCAATGTTTAAAGTACAGAAGAGGAAAAAAATGTAACAAAGATGTGACACAGCAAGAGAAAAAAACCCAAACAAGCAAAAAACCAACCCCAATCCCTGTTAATAGCTCAAAATGTGTTACTGTTTTCTTGCATAAGAACAACAAAGCCCATTAACAGTAATGATGTTGTAGTAAAAGGTGCTTGCAGAAAATAAAGACCACCATGTTGTGTTGAATAGTATTCATTTCTTCATACTAAAATTTATCTGCAAGAAACACTGTGAAGCTATTAGGGAGATCTTTCTTGAATTACAAAGCAACACAATGTAAGCAACTTTTCTAGGTCTGAGAATGATCCAAAGCCTGTACTGCAGGATGCATACTATCTAATTTAGGTGCCTATCTATTCAGTGCTGGAAAACAAAAGGAAATGTCAGGAGAACATGTCCACTTGAGGGCAGTTTGCTGAGTGAACTACATCTAAGATCCTGTGCTATGTGGAAAAGAGCCCTTGGTGCCTGCCTTTTTGCGTATGATACAGGGGTTACAGCACTAGTCAAAGAGATGGAGCCTGGATGTATCAGAATTAAAGAGAATTAAACTCAGTGTTGAGTGAGGCAGGAATCCTCACTGTGGTCACATCCACACCCCAATTGACAGAGTAGCCAGGACTAGCCAGAGAGGAAAAAAAATATATTCTGTCATAGACTAAGTCTTCTTCACTTTTAGAGCCAGGGATCATCTAATCTACAAGGAGAGAAGGCCTCGCCACTGTGTGTCACTGTGTTGCATCCTTTCAGTACTTGAAAAGGGTATATAAGAAAGATGGGCTTGTTATCAGGGCCTGTTATGACAAGACAAGGGGGAATGGTTTTAAACTAAAATAGGGTAGATTTAGACTAGATAGAAGGAAGAAATTTTTTATAATGAGCTTGGTGAAACACTGGCACAGGTTCCACAGAGAGGTGGTAGGCACCCCATCCCTGGAAACATTCCAGGTCAGGTTGGATGGGGCTCTGAGCAACCTGCTCGAGTTAAAGATGTCCCTGTTCAGTGCAGGGGGCTTGGACAAGATGACCTTTAAAGGTCCCTTCCAACCCTAAACATTTTATGACTCTATCAGTAAAGAGGAACAGCCTAGGCTAAACAGAGGCAATTGTATGATAAAGTGGAGTATGTTGATTATGAGATTCTATCGGTTTCTGTGATTCTGTTGCTCACATACATCACAGGTTTCAGCTTCATTAGGTGCTATGCAGCATGGAGAACCTGGGAATGGTTAAAGGGAATTTGCCATCTGCCCTAAAATGTAGCATATTGCAATCCCTAACTCTAATGTCACACATGTAAGGATTCAAAATTCAAAGGCAGATGCCAAGGAAGTGGGAACACAACATGACATGTAAACAAAGGAGTTCAGCTGCAGTGCATGTTGGATCATTGCCTGTGTGTTGTGGTGTCCTATCCACAGTGAACCATTTTATGGAAAAGATCTTTCCATAAGCAAAGTCAACAAATTTCAACACTTGAGTACTCCATATAGGTGCTAACATTTCTAGTCCCAGCTCCAAGCGGAAGGAATTCATTCTTCTCATGGCCTGGGGACTTAAATTTGAAAGCCTGTTTCCTGACCAGTCTGCTCCAGTGGTTTTCTTGTATTAGACATGAAAGTGCTCACTGATTCATTTCTAAAATTGAGCAATTCACAGCAATGTCTGTTCTGTTAATTATGCTGGGACTTGATTCTGAGAAGTTCAGCAGTTCAGACTGGTATAGATCTAGAAATCATGAAAAAATGGAAATTCTGGTGCTCACTGGTGTCAATAGGGATATCATGAATAACAGGGAAACTGAATGTTAGACTTAAAAAAATAAAGCAATATTTACAAGTATAAAGTCATATCCACCACAGAATGTAACATAATTTTGAGACTGTCAAATTAATGTAGACTCAGGCACTTAACAGTGCATATATGCAGCCACAGTGCTTTCAAGAGTAAATTGACCCATGCAAGAGACAGAAGAACGGAATAGTAGCCACTGCAGTGTGCCTTTATGAAATTTCCACGGCTAGCCAATGTCAAGCCAGGGCTGGTATTTCTTCAACAAAACCCATGGGACACAAAGAAATACTGTGAATAATTTAGGAAGTAAACCGGAACTCCCAGTTTGCCTGATAGTGCTTTCAACACAAAGCCATTTTTTCATGCTAACTGGATTAAAACTTTAAAGATGTTTTGCATGATGACCTTCGTATCTTTTCCATAAAACTGCCTTAACATATTTTCCATAAACTGTGCTGGCTCCAAGTGAAAGCACGGTTGACTAAAGTTAGCTACTTCAAAGTAGTAAACAACAGACATTACCCATGAATAAGAATAACTTTTCTAATAGATAGAAATATTTTCTGTGGAAATTTGCTTACATCACTTTTTTTTTGAGGAATAAGTGAAGAGAGAAACATACATTTATCTAATCATAT
This sequence comes from Megaceryle torquata, assembly GCA_024611175.1. Lineage (NCBI taxonomy): Eukaryota > Metazoa > Chordata > Aves > Coraciiformes > Cerylidae > Megaceryle > Megaceryle torquata. Next base: position 103,339 of record JANIJG010016726.1, on the reverse strand, counting down.
GCATAATTAATTTACTACTATTAGTCTTCTTGGAAATAGTTGGTATGAGGTTTGCAGGTAAAAGTTGCAGGACAGTGAAGAACTCCTGAGGACTAATGTGGGAGAGGGTGGAATCCTCAGTGATGTTACAAGTTCGGGATGATGTGCAGCTTTTTATCAAGCTTTGGAAAATGGAAGAATGAATCTATGAGAAGATAATTGCTTCTCTGGCTTTGAAGCCATTTAGTGTAGGATCTCCTTCAAATGAGAAGAGAAAAACAGTTCTTAAACTATCCAACTGTAATGTTAGTCAAGCTGCTATGAGGTTGATGGATGAGGTAAACGTTGCTGGGTGTAGTTGCTGTGGCAAAAGGGACAATGATCTTTCAACACTTGTGGTTTATGAGTTAGAGACAGTATGAAACTGAACCCTCTGATCCTGTTCAGAAAATGCATCAAGCTATGGAGGAAACAATCATTTCAGAACAACTGCCTGAAAAAGGGCCAGAACCAGAAATTAAACAAAACAGCCGTAAATGGATAAATGTAAATACATTTAAGGGACCAGTTTGCTAAGCAGGCCTAATCATTTGCATGTAGTTTTGTCCCTATTTCCTTTTGGAAGTGAACAGCCCAAGGCAGGGATGGTATGGCAATGTGAAGAGTTAGGTATCTCCTTCCCTGGGCTGTGATATTTTAGCAGCTCAGACATGGTTTGCAGGGGTTGGAAGCAGAAAAGAGGCACTGTTTGGCTTGTGTACATCAATGCAAGATGAAAGATGAGACTGGTACTGCAATGGAACTATAGTGTGAGTGTTTGTGTACTGTTCTCCATTTCTGTGTAGGCCTAGTGGTACTGCTGCGATATTGGTGTATTGCTTATCTGTGGTGCAGCCACTGTAAAGACTGTGGGAAATGAGTTTACCAGAGAAATATGGGAAATTCAGGCACAGATCTCAGCAGACTTAGTGTGCAACCCAAAATATTGTTGTTGGATTAAGTGAGAAAGTGACAGCACTCTCACAACTCTATGCAGTTCTTTCATATTTTGCCTTTTTGAGCTTTATAGGACTATTTCTTAACATAAGAATTGCCACAAAAAATGTTCATGTGTCAGACATGGTTGCCTCACTTTATTTTCCTATTATGCCCTTGAAACAGGACTCAATTTAACTGAAATATGGGTTTCTAACTTTTTTCCCAAGAGATTTGTTTTGTTTAATATCTTAGAAATTGCTTTTTGAATTATTTCAAGATGTTCTTCCCTTTTAGAGCCACAGACAAAACTGCTAGTTTTAAACATTTGGGCACACCTTATTCTTCTTTTCTTTCAGCAGACCTGAATCTGTGCTAAATAAATGAGGATGAAAGAGAAACAAAATCACATTTGTCACAGATGGAAATGAATATACTGAAAGTTAGATAGCTGTTTAGCTTCCATAGTCATTCTCTGAACTGGTTGCACTATATACCTCAAGAATTGTTTCTATATTTTATAGTGAGTCCTATATTCCAGGTAAAATTCTCTGACAGTTGATCTCAGCATCACAAGAGAATGTACAAGATGTACATTTTAGCTTTTCATCAGTAAAAAGGTGATTATTTGTTTCTATCCTTTAGAACATGCTATCACAGTGACACCACAGCACTGGCACTGCGTATAGGTAATAGTATGATTTGAGAGCAATTAAAACTCCAAGTTATACTGTTACATAGTCACAACAACAAACTTCAGTAACTTAATGCACCCACAATGTGACATTGCAACTGAAAACCAGAAAGTATCGAAAACACAGAACACACTTGGAATTCTAGGGTACAATTCCTACAACATTATCTGCACTGTAGTTTCACTCTGGCTGTTACACTGAGTTTCCCTTGGGCTAGACTAGAAAATATGTATATGAACACATGGAAACTGCTAAGATGTCATGTTGGTGAACTATGAACTAAAAAGGAAGAAACTTTTCACATAGTTTCAAAGGAAGAAAACCTGTAAGTGAGCTTGAAGACTTGATAGGAACAAACACACATCACAGCAGGTCAGTATCGACAATTCTTAGTATTCTCAGAGCAAAACAATGTCAAGGCTGTGAAAATTTAAGATCTAGATTTTCAATTTGATGAGAAGTACAGTTTTCTTTTGTTGTTCTAGACTAGTGGATACCCAATGAATAAATACTTGGAATGCATTATTTTTTGTACAATTAACTGTTTAATCACATTTTTAAAACATCCTGTGAGCAATCTGCAATCAGTTCTTATATATAATTATTGCTATATGTGCAGTTATTAAAACATATCTTTTGTTCAGTACACAAAATAGGAAACAAATGTAAAAAAATTACAACCTCTTGTTGTAGGTTTCTCTTACAAGCAGTTCAGAGAGACACTATCCTGTGCTGAAGGTGGTTCAAAAATTAGATAAGTTAAATTATGCTTTAGAGTGTAATTTATTTTATTTGATTATGAATTTCATATACTGTTCATGAACTTAATGATAATCAGATTCTGATAGAATGTATTTGATAAAATGAAGAACTTCAGAAACCAGTTCCTTTCATTCTAATGCAAATATCTAATACAGATCAACAAAATCATTCTCTAGAAGTGCTTATTTCATCCACTGCCTGTAAAGTTTCTCATACAGGATGGCTGGCTCACATGTAGACAATTAATTTTAATTGTCTAAAGTTAGGTAAGAGTAATCTAGTACTCCTCCCCTCCTTACTTAGATGCTTCAATTGAACTTTTAAATTTGGATGGCTCTTTAAAGCCATCTAGATTGTGTTTGTCTTTTGCTTTCTTAGTCTTATTTGGACAGGATTTCACTCACATTTATCTCACAGGAGAGACAGGACAAACAGGTCAAACATAATTAATCCAGGTAAAGAGAGGACTTCAAGATTTTTATCAAAAGGAGAACAGAAGAAGAAAGAGATAAAATAAAGAAAATTTTGAATAATAAAAATAATTTATCATAGTTTTAACTGTCATATCTTTAATTCCATTAATTGTTTATATTCCTTATTTGAACAAAACCAAATGTACCGAGTGTAAGAGACAAAATATTTTCTTGAATGTTGTTGTTTTCAGTTACATACTAATCTGATGATTTGCTACTTTGTGAAGAATGAAGACCAGAACTTGAAAACAAATCCACAGACATCAGTGTCTTGCAAATCTGGCATACAGTCAGTCCTTTTAAGGGCAAAAGTTTTAATCCAATGTACATAATGGAATTGTAGTTCTACAGTCATAATGAATAAAAGTATTCTTTTTCAGTATTGCTTTACTTATTATCAGTTGAGATATCTCCTTTTTGTTTTCTTTATTAAACGGGTGAATTTACAGCAGCTCAGTATAGGCATAACATGCACCAAACTAATTTTTTTTTAAATTTCAGGGATCGGGCCCATACTTCCAATCAGTATGCAATGAAGGGATTATACATTAAAAAGGACTGTATGCAATCCAGAAGAAATTTTAATTAATCATAAATAGAACTGGTTTTGTGGAAATAATTTGACCTGACAGTTCAAGATTTGATCAGCACATCACAGAGATTAAGAATACTTTTGACTTGAACAGACAGAGTCCCAGAGTGTCACTGCAGCCTGAAATACTTTTGGAAAGCCAGTGTGTACAGATCACACAATGTCATTGTTTTTCTTAGTGCTTCCATTCCATTAGGAACCAATGCGGGACTCTTTTAACTTCCGAGAAACCTTCCAATATCATGCTGTCCTGGTCAACACTGAAGCAACAGAGATTACAAGACATCAAACTACAATCTCTTATCCCATGTTCTGTGTGTATAAAACAAGAAGTCAGCTTCTCTTTGAAGTACTAATTGACTGTCTGTATCAATCAGCACGTAATCCCTTTCCTGCATGCATTTATGTCTCCACAGTAACTGAGCTGGCCTTCTCTGGGGTGTAGGCTGTGAAGCACTTACAGTAAATGTGTAGTATGCAAAGGTAGTAATTGATCTCTGACTTTGAAAACCTGTCTAAAAGCAACTAGACCTCCTATGCTTTAGTCTAACAGCAAGGATATGAATATGAGTTAAAAGAACTCTGTAAAACAGTACATTAAAAAATTAGGAGAGGAAAAAAAATGTATCTGATATTTCTGTGTTTTGGGTTTTTTTCCCTGTTATTAGTGGGGGATTTTTTTTATTTTGGTTTGTTTGTTTGGTTTGTTTTGTTTTACAGGGGGTGTGTGTTCTTCTTTTTCTTTTTTTTTCTTTTTTTTTTT
>JANIJG010016726.1:65093-98619 GCA_024611175.1 Megaceryle torquata | reverse complement strand
TGTTTTAGAGGGGGTGTGTGTTCTTCTTTTTCTTTTTTTTTCTTTTTTTTTTTTTTTTATTAACACAGATTATCCAGGTATCCAGGGACATAGGTCACCAGAGATTTCCTGATTGTTCTGAGTCCTTACATTTAAAGTTGGAGATGTAATCACAAAGAAATTGCTTGATGTTATTAGGCACAGCTCCAATCACTACCTTGTTCATTACAAGATGCATTTTACCCATTGCTGGGAGCACAAGCCACAAAAAAGTGATCTTTTAGAGCTGATAGGCTCATAGTCTAGCCAGGCATCTGAAGAGATTTGCACATATTTGATTGCAATCTCTGCTCCTCCCATGAAACTGAGATCAGGAAGGAGCCCACTTGGAATGTTGGTTTGTAATATGTAAAAGGAGAATGAAAGGGACATGGTAAAGGGGATTTGAGGGACATTCTCCAGTAAATACTGGCTCTGCGAGTTTGATAAGAAAAAATGCCATAGATCACAGTAAATAATCAGATATGCAGGTCTTCAGGCACACAGTAAAAAATGACAGTTCAAGTAGGAAGCACTCTGATGAGTAGTAAAAATTTAGGCTTAATGAACTTTAACTATTCAGATAATGTTTTCTTTAAGTTACTAGAAGCATTTATTTTTTAGGAGTGTGATAAGTTTTTCTACACCACAATTTTTTTTTCAAAAGAAAATATTAAACTGGTTAGTAATAATTTCCAGCATGTAACATTTATGCTCAGTATTTACCCCTTAACATAAAATAGCAACACAATATTTTACATGTGCTTTTCTTTATGGTTTGTATTGTTAATTTTTCAACCTTTCAGATCTAAGGATTAAAAAAGGGAGATTTTATATTCTTTCAGCACGAGCAGGCTACATAGCCACATTTGCTTAGGAGTAACCATGCCTGCACTACTATAACTGGTAAACTCATATCATGGGTCTAAGATAGAATATTTAAAATATAGAATGGAAATCTCAGAAGAATTCTTATGTTTGTTAGACTTCAGTGTCAAGAAGTTGACATGGCTGGCTGAAAAGCTTTCCTATTAAGTACAGTCATGATTCATCTTGATTTAAATGTTCTAAAATAACCCAGAACTTTGAGTGCCTCTCTTTTGAGGGTGTCTGTCTTGCTACACCATAGGGAAAAGTTTAGTTATTAGGAAACAATATTTTATCAGAAAGTAATTCTACTAGAACCTTTTCAAAAATCCTTTCCATCTTTTTTGTTAAACAGTTACACAGTTCAATTAAATGTTAAAAGAAATCTTGAATTTGCTTGTTACTAGGCAATTATTTTAAAGTGGCATATCATGGTTTCCAAGGACATTTTATTTTTGTCTTTATGTAAAGCAGAGCTGTTAAGGGTGAATTAGATTTGTTGGTCTCTTGGAAGCTCACTTAAAACAGGTCTCTCTAGCAAGGGGATGAAGACAGAGGGGACTGCAGAAAAATAAATCAAGCAAAGAAAATAAACTCACCTGTGTTACAGCTGTTTACACCTTAGCAGCTTATTTTTTCCTGTGCTGTTCCCTGAGCAGCAACTGCCTGGTGCTATTCCATGTCAGAACTTCTTCTACCTTCAGGAACTTGTCCAAACTGTCTGTTTAGAAAAGATAAAGCCCGAGGCCTATCCCTCACTGTTTTGCCCACCTTGGCCTGACCCTGACCCTAACCCTGTGCTATGGGTATACTCACAGTTGTAGGATTAGGAGGAATATTTGAAGCTAGTCCTCTTTTGACAGAAGAGGGGCTGTTTACAGAAGGAAAGCACAGCCAGTAGTAGAAAGAGCTTCCTGTAAGAAGTAGGGCTAGAGAGGATCAGTGTCTTTAGCTTTTTCACCCTAATTGCTAGATTTTTGACGTTTCTGACTGATTTCTCTGACAGCTCTGCTTTGCAAAGGAGATATTGCCTCATTTCATTGAAAAACAGGAGAGGGGAAGGAATGACCAAAGCTGTGCTTATGCAATGAATATTTCTAATTCCTTCGCTGTCCCATGACCCTTTAAGAATGGCATTTGATGACTCCTAACCTTTCACATTATCTGCCTGCATCATTTAGGAGCCATAATTGATTGCTTTTTCCTGGGTGCTTGGGAAAGAAAAGGGGGTTCACTTTCAGATTCTAACATCTGAATTAGGTCTAGATTGTCAGTTCTGGCATGAACTGAATACATGATGACCTGTATATTTTCCAGAGCAACACAAACATTTTTAGTAAAGTAATAATCCTTGACATAAATATTTTTTTCTCAAAATGTGTTTAATTAGAAATCTTGTAAAACAAGAGTGACAAATATCAGCAAGTACATTGTTCTGCTCACAAGATAGACTACTGAAATTACCTTATGGATAAAGAATTTGAAGGTATATATCAAGAGGAACAGTTCACAGTTTGGATTAGAATGGGTCCAAGATTAGTCCAAAGACTGCTGTGCTTCAGACAATGAATTGCTTCCTGTAATATGAAGGAGATGGATGAATCTTAATGATCTTAAGATAAAATAGTTAAAGAATAAATAGAAAAGATCAGAACTTAGTTTATTGCTTAAGGAATTTATTTTATAATTTTTATGTTAAACAAAAAATCATAACATTTTACAGCTAGAAGTATATTAGTTGTTTCCCATAGTAGTGTCCTTACTGATTTCATTTGTATTGAGGTACTGTTTAGCCAATGCTAACAGAAGTGTCTTATACAGTCACAAAGAGCTCATATATTTTGTAGTTTGATATTTTACTTCTTCTTAATAAACATGTAATCAGCAGCATTCCACAAGTTATTTGCATTTCTCCTTCCCTGACTATTGTATGATTTTCCTCTCCACTTATACTATAGCTAAAAAAAATCAGTTTATGACTGCCAGAAGTGTACCTCACTTTGGTTCTATTAAGAAGTAAAATATTTAAATTCCTCTTTGGCTTGAAAAAGTGCTTCAATTTGCTGCTGTTGCTGTGCAAGAGGAAGAAGACCTGTATTTATTATTTATTGTTGTCTATGTCTTACTAATCTTGATTCAAAAGGGAAAAGCTGACATCCTGTGAATGTATTAAAAGTTGTATGAAGGACTCACTAATCAGTGCTTTTAAAAATATTATTAATAATTTACATGTTTTAAGAACAGACCTATAGCATTTCCAGGAATATGCCAAATATTATCTATGACTAACCTCCTGTTAAATATTTTATCAGCAAGAAATAATTTAAATCATCAAATAAACTCCAGCTTTTGGTGTCATGATGGGTCACATGTATGGGTCCAACATAGTTCACAGCAGTGTTGGTCCTCAGATAAAGAGGCAAGGTATGAGAGACCATGGAAACTAATTATCCATGAAAAAAAATGTGCATGTCTGGGGTACTCAGAAGAGATTAGAGCATTAAATGATGGGTGGCAAAGGGAAACATCACCTCTCTGAGGTAGGTTTAGGAGAAAGACCAAGGAATTGTAGCAGGTAGAGTTGGAGTCTCAGGTTGGCCTATGCAAGAGAGACAGCAATTGTATTCCAGAGTATGTGTAGCTTGGTTTTAGTCTCCTTTTCAAAATCTGCTGAGCAGCAGTGTAGTGACAGACTGTTTTTTGCATATTAGCCTCCTTCAGGATGATGGTCGTAGGAAGTGATTCAAATATCTGTCAAGGTGGCCTCTTTAGAAAGCAGCCATGTATGAATGATCTGTCTAGGGTACTGCTGTCAGCCAGGCTGTGTTCTGGACATGTTTCTAGGCTGCTGTCAAGGAAATCAGTGAAAAAGAGTTAGGAAGCACATTTCTTATGTTGCATTCTGCTGTTTTCTTTTTTATCAAATAAAAATTGGTTGGGTTTTTTTTTTTTTTTTTTGTTTTTTTTTTTGGTTTTTTTTTTGTTTTAAGAAAGGTTTTTCTAAGGGAAACATCCATCATTACATTGTATATAGAGATCAACAGGTTTAGCATTCTTTGTGGTGTTATCATGCCCTTTCATCAGCTAACCAGCTAATTTACACCACCACAGCCTTCCTGTTATAGATAGAAGGAAGGATTTGATGTAATCTGAAACCCTAACTCACTCATTACCCAACAGAGGGTCACTTTGCTATGGTAGTGAATGCAATGAATCTAAAAGCATTTTAATGGAAACCTTCCCTGCAGCTGGAGAACATCATTCTGTTTGAAGAATTTCTGGTAAACAGGCATTTTCCAAAGCATAAACATTTGGTTTTTAAATGAATATTTATTCTGTTTCACTCTACATGTATTTGTAAAGAGGAAATGTCTGTATAAATAGATGATTAAGTGAGTGCAGATTACCAAAGAGGAATTGTAACTTTTTCCTGGTCGTTGTAGGAAGAAAACATTCTGAATCTGTGATGGTCAAAGGAAATACAGTATTGAAAGCTGCTTTTAAAAAGTACATTTGGAGTGGAAGAGTGTCCTGTTGCATGTTCAGAGTTCTAAGTGCTTCTTTTGGCCTTTTATGGTGCATAGGACATGTGCATAATCATAGACCAATATCCATAATCATCTGTAAAGCTTGAAGAGCTCATAGTTGGCCTGGGGGATAGCTTGTAAAGTAAGAGAAAGGAGATAAATCTTCCTTGCATATCATTGAATGCCCTCGGTTATTGCTCTTGCTCTGCCTGAATATAAAAATAAGGGAAAGCTAATGTCTTCATTCAGCAAGGTATTTAGCATCACTTTAGCTACAAGAGCTGTCTCACATAGGCTTTTCCATCTGCTTGCAGTGTTTCTCACTTTAAATATTTAAAGTTAAGGTGTAGCTTCAACTAGGACAAAGCCTGAGTTTTGCCTCACTTCTGGCCTCTGTGCACTGGAGGCAATTGCTAGTGGTGAAGAGTCCTGACTTTACCATTAAACTGAAGATCTTGCCATCGGAGTGTGCTGACTGGGAAATTCTAATCTGCACCTCTAAATCCCTACTTTTGTTCAGGTCAGCCTGTGTCAAAATAAAAATATTTTTCTTAAATCTTCTTTCAGCTACTTTTGAAACAGCAGTGCAGTCTCTTCTGGTCTTAAATCTTTATATACTCTATTAGATCAAAAATCTCTGCTTGGATAATCATGCAGATGTTCAGATAATGTCAGTGAGTCAAGGTGGGTATTGATAGAAGTATATTTCAGCTAGGCCTACTCACATCAGATATGTGATGATTTTGAATAATTCTGCATACACTTCTGAGAGCAAAATTTGCTCCTTACTTACATGTAAGGTCATCACACAGTCTAAGAGGACAAGCTGTCAGAACAAATTCAGGTATTTTCCCCACCCCTGTCCTATTCATTAACCGCACCAGGTGAACAGGTTAATCAAATACAGTTTTACCTCAAAACTTGCATTTACCTAGAAATTTCCAAGAGCTAATGTAAGATATCAAAAATAATGATCTGATTATTGCTTTCAGTGGGGATAGGTATCTTGCATTTGAGTTAATTTCTTCCTGTTGTTATTATGGACTTGATTCCTAGCCTGCCGATTATTTACAAACATCTGTATTGAAGGTCAGCAAGAAGACTCTGTGTGGATATGTATGACTACTGTCTAATTCTTCTTGTTCAAAAGTTTCCATTAGCCCTTTGAAGGAGCTCAGGAATGCTATGCAATACCACATGTAGAGTTTCTTAGAATTTATTTCCAAATTCAAATGAAACAAATATTACCAATAAGATTAGAATACTTTGGAAGAGTGTTTTCCAGGATAAAAAAAAAAAAAAAAGTTTTATAGAGGTCTGTAACCTGCTGAAGAAATAATTCAGAACATACCCTTCTTGCTTTATTGCGCTGAATTTTGCAAAATAAGAGGGATTAAGGATGAACTCAGAACAACATTTTTGCCTTGATTCATTTTTTGTATAATACATATTTAACATGTTCCACTTGAATGGCCTTTTTATGTTAATGGTTCAGAGGTTTTAATGGAACGTTTTCAGGAAGGTATCACAGTTGGCTGCTGTGGTTATGTTCTTTATATCCATTAAATTGTTGTACTTTTTAAATTGTAATTGACAGACTAATATTTGAACAATTTCTTTGTTCAGTGCTCCAGTCTTACTTCTTGCTAATTCTTAACTGCTTTTTGGGAAGATATTTAAAATGAAAGTAAACCCGTAATGGCTTCTAGAAGGGTAAATGACACTCAAAGCCAAAATCTTCTCAATGCAAAGATGGGCTTCTCTAAATGAACATTCAACTGTTTAAGCCTTTAACCATGTGGTTAATCTTTGTTCATCTGTATGTTCCACCAAAATATTTTGAATTATGTTAATCTTCACTGAAACTATGTAAAAAAGATTTAATTCCCTATGAAGATAACATCTCTTGAACACTATTTTAAAAATTGATAACTTTTATACTCTTGTGATAACAGATGTAAATTTTCAGCAAACAAGCTGAAATGATATCACTAAATTTCTTACCTGTATTTTGAAACTCAGAAACCAAAAGATCATGGAAAGGATAAATTATGGAAAATGATGAGGTGAATGTACGAGGTGGCTATTTCCAAGCTTCTGTTCTCCAAAAGTCAAATCAGAAAAACAGTACAGCATTTCCTGAAAAGGGACCAGTCCCCATAAATCCACCTTTTATGTTACTATAATTATTAATGTTAACCTATTAGAGGGTCACTCTGTACTTTTAAGAAAAAAAGCCAGAAAATAATCTTAAACACCTGTCTGGTTCCTGCTCTTACTTAAAGCATTCACTTTCTGCTCTATGTTGAACTAGTAAACTCTCCCTCTTCTCTGATCTAGTAGAGAGTAACTTCAAACTGTGTCTAAGTAATCCAGTTGCTATCATTTGGCTTGAGGACAAGGAATCAGCTCCTGTTCCCATTTACTTAGTGGGAAAGATAAAGATATAGTGGATGGAAAGTTCCTAGTTCTGACTAGGACTCTGGAGGTCTTGAACAAACATGGGAATAGATGGTCTTCATTAAAGCAACTTGCAATATAGTTATAAATTAATCTGTTGATATAGGCTAAGGAACAGGACATTATATTCAGATAGACATTGGTGTTTACAAACAGAGTCACAGAGTCACAGAATTTCTGAGGCTGGAATAGACCTCCAAGATCATCAAGTCCAGCCTATGACCCAACACCATGACATCAGCTAGACCATGTCACTAAGCAACACATCCAATCTTTCCTTAAATGCCTCCAGGGATGGCGACTCCACCACCTCCCTGGGCAGTACATTCCAGTGTATAAACCAACCATGTAGCACTGAAAATTTTAGTGTGCTTCAGAGAAAAAATTAAAGTGCTCAGAGGAAGTGTTAAAGAGGAATTAGTTATATTAGTTATTAGTAGAATTAGGAATTAGGAAAGTGTTAAAGAGGAATTAAGAAGATTTATCTATTTTTTAGACAGTATTCTTGCTCAGTCTGAAGAAAAAATATGTAGAGGAATGAGTACAATAATAACTTTTCCTACATCTATGGAGAATGTGAAAAACCTTGGAATTATATATAGAATAAAACTTCCTGTTACAGAATAATGTAGTGTAAGTTTAAGACAGAAAGGGTTTAAGGAGCAAAGACAAGAAAAGATCATCTTGATGACAAAGAGAAGTGAAAAGTGAGTCAAAGAATGCACAGAGCAGTGATGTTGTTCAAGCTGGAATTTAAGGGACACTGATTTTTGCAGAAGCATTCCAGATGAGTATTATGTTGCACTGCAATGAACTCAGCATACTGTCCAAAATGGTATAATTGCAACAAAAATTACAATATTTATTAGTAAACAAATTAGTAAAATTAGCAGATTTAGAGTAGATAAATTCGGAGTCTTTTGCAGGTTGGAAGAGTACATCAGAACTAGAGCACCAGCTAACCCTTGTTGAGTCTTCATGCTTTTCTTTGTGAATTACATAAATTGGCTTGGATCCTGTCCCACTGAAGAATTAATACTACTTGCCTGACCTATTAATTCTTTTTTGATTGGCAAGTCATATGCACATTTGAACACCTTGTTACACACTCCCCGTAAGGTCAGTGAATTTTGTTTATAAGCAAGGGTAGACGTAGTGCTAGCAGTCTTTTAACACTTCATCTGTCAGGTTCTTGATACTAAATTTAGTACCATTTATCATATGCATCAGTTTCTAAGCAATTTTTCTAATGAACTGAGGATTTGCCCATCAATATCACATTATCTAAATCACACCAGTCAATACTGTATCAAACAACTTCTTCAAGTTTAAATGTTGACTACACCTGCTACATTATCTTTAGCAGTTTTTATTTTTACTTCCTTGAAAAAGTTAATCAGATTTATTGTGTGACTTCTTTAAAATCCATGCTATTACATATCTTTACTTATTCACATTCCATTCTTCCTGATTTTTGTACTTGACTCTATTCTTTTGATTAATTCTTTTACTTGATCTTTGAATTTCAAATAATTTTCACAAAAGAATTGTAATGTTTCACTTTGTTACTCTTTGTCTTGAATTTTATGAGATTAATACTACATTTAGTCAACAATTTACTTCTGCTTGGCTCAGGGAAAATGAAAGAGCTGGATTTAGCTGGTTTTACTTATATGAAGTTGCACTGTTATCATGGTGCAGTCTTGCTGACTTAAATTTATTTTATTAATGATAATTTCTAAAACTTCAGTTAGTGTTGTTGAGCAGCAGTTACTTTTCACAAGATGAGACAGGGATCTGAATACAGAATTTGAGAAGCAGTGTCTTGGACAGAGGAGTTCATAGGAAATTTCACTTCAGCTGTTTTGTTTCTGCTAGATTTCCTGCTGAACATTTTTCCCCATTGTACACACCCAAACTCCTCTACCTCTATATACCTAAATAATCCAACAAGTCCTATAGAACAGGAGCTCCTTTCTTAATGATTTTTTTTTTTTAAATGAGGTCTATTTTCATTCACTGTTCTGATTAGGTTTTTCTCTACTCTGTATTTTTGCATTATAATTTACTATAATTATGCTTTCCTCCATATCACAAAAAAAAAAAAAAAAAAAAAAAAAATTAGAAGTCAACCAGGAATTATTTTACAGGAGAACATTTAGGCCCTGCTTTTGATTTTTGCAGGAGAAACAATCTGTGTGAAACATAATAAATCACTTTCTTCACCTGCATGTCTCTGTGCCTAGCTATGTGTGCTCATTCTCTTTACACTTTTTCACTTAAGAAACAGATGTTACTTAGTCCAACAGGAAGCGAAAGGTGCTAGCAGGATCTCTGAGACCAGCTGGGTATGTAGAGTTTATTATACTCCTGCAAGAGTTTATTCTTCTCAAGACTGACTTATTGCTTTCCACTTCTTCATATACAAAGCTTCCTGTAGCCCAGGGAAATATAACCTTGTAATAAAATGTCTGCTTAAAGAATCAAATCACTCAGTTTTAGCTCCTTCCTGGTCTCCAAGTGTTTCTCTCCTAAGGTATGATCCATTTTTAAATTTAAGGTCATCCAAAAGACATTGTAATGACAATTTTGTCGTTTACAGGAATTAAGGGCAGTAAATGGCTATGTATTATTCTGTAGGTCATTTGGATTCTTACCATATTTGTAGTCTGAAAGTCTTTCTTATTGATACCCTTTCAAAATCATGCTTGAAATAAATATGTCAGCACACCTCTATAAAGCAATTTTCTTTCAGGTAATTTCCCTAGGTAGCCAGTGACCAAGTGTTAAAGCTGAATGTCACTCTTGACATTCAAGGTGGACAGGGGTGAGGAGCAAGCCTGGATTTTCATACTTTGTTGTATGCAAATAGGAAAGTTGGGAAAATAGCTTCATACTTTGTGAAAACGTAATAAATTGAATTAATAAAGATTTCAATTTTATCTGGGTACAAGAAAAGAGATTTTTCCCAAATGTCAGACTTCCAAGCTAAAAGAAAATTTAAAGGATTTTAGTAAAGCTTTCTTATTTAAATCTGAGAATGCCATACATTTCCATAACTTAAATGTCTTCATTATGCTAACTCAGTCTTCTTTTCTACTGACAATGAAAGATTGACAGCCCTCCTGAATAGTGCCAAGTCCTGTCTTGCCTTTGCTGGGTTGCTTGTAACAGAGACAAAACTAAAACTAGCCTAAAATTTCTGAGATGGCCCCCCCAAACCAGTATTTGTACATAATTTGGAGGTGAAAGCCTAATGTGCTAACCTCCAACTGTGACCTGATCAAAGCTAATTAGCTAATTATAAGGGTAGATTGGGCTTCTAATAACAGTTAGGAACTTTACAACTAATAGGAGAATCTAAAAATAAGATATTAATAAAATATATGCTTAGTCTTGCTTTTGCATTATGGTATATTGTTAGTCTAGGAACTATCAAATCTTACATCTTTAAAAGAACAAAGCAACTAAAAGAAAAAAAAATAAAGAAACATTTGTGAATAGAAGTTTTGCCCATAGTACTAAAACAGCAGTAAAAGTTCATATTAAAACCAGAAACTTAAGATATTAATGATTTTGCATTGCACTGGCATCACAAGATGAGAGAAATTGCTCTGGTAATCTTCATATTAATCATGTGTACATCTTATTTCTTGTGATTTCCCTGAAGGCTGAATAGAAGTCAGACATTAATGAAGGGGTAGAATCAAAAGTATAGAATGATACCAAAACTGAGATATTGGATAAAACCTTTTGCTCTTGACCTATTTACATTTCTCAAATGCAATAAATACGTGGCTGTATTTCTCAGTGCATACTATTTTATGTAGTTTGGCATGAGAAAATGAATGTCTATACTATATTGTTTATTTTATCCATTTCAGAGTTTGGGGATTCAGTTTCCATTTCAGAAACATCAAGATGTCTAAACTTAGGCATACATAGTGTAGATGTTTACATTTTAGCTAGGTATCTAAACTTACGTAGGATCTGTGCTGATCTTTAGAAAAACTTATCAAGCCTTAGGTGTGTAACTTTTAGACAGTAAAGTAATGGTTCATTTGCTCATTTGGTGCTGTCAAATGCCCCTTATACCTAGGTATCTTGCCTGGCCCCACAGCTGGCTCTCCAGGAAGTGTTAAGTTTCCCATCAGTGTTATATCCAAACTCATAGCCTAATGTAGGTTTCTTAGATACCTAAGGCATCTCTATTGTCACTAAATGTTGATGTGGGTACAAATGAATCAAGCTGCTTGAGTTGAAGGAGGTGAATCCTACTGAAAGTGTGCTGAGCAGTTTACCAGACAGGAAACCCTATCAAAGTTATCTCTACTTTGAGTGAGGAGGATGAGATTGGATCAGATGACATCCAGAGGTCATTTCTAACATCAGTTATTCAATAATTATGGACTGTATGAAATCTAGTGGTCAGCAGGGATATCCTTAAATCTCTTTGAAAAGTGTAGAACATAGAATTTTACTGTGTCTTATTCTACCTAACTTTGTCCCATAAACTGAAAATACATTATTTGATTTTGCAATTTTATGTCAGTTAAGGAATGTAAATTAACGTGACCCATTTTTTTTTTCCACAGATTTGAGGGACAAAACCAAAACAAAACCAAAAACACAATAAGAAAAATATATTTGTAAAATAGGGGACCAGTGTTCCATTTAACAGGTGAAAAATTAAAAGGATACTAGCAACATTTCACTTTCTGTGAAACCTGACTGACAAATACTGAAGAAACTGTTGCAGTTCACCATATGTACAGATTGTGTTTCCAGATGTGAGATTTCAATAGAGAACTCTCATTTGCTCAACCTGTTAGCCTTCCTGTTTGTTTGATACTGTTGGTCTACAACATTATTAAGCACATAGTTATGCAATATCAAATAACTCTGAAAACCAGGGTGAAGTCCTGATATATTGAAATAAAAGAGACATTTTTAAAAAAAATTCAGTTTGGTACAGTACAAGGTTCCACCTACCAGGCAGTGCATGGATCTAGACCTCCATGCAACTCTTGCATAGGAGTGTTCCCAGAGTGCTTTGTATTGCTGGCAGAATATGATAGTAGACCTAAGGAATAATGAAAAAAGGAAGTCAAATATTCCTGGAAGAATGGTAGGTGGAAACAAAAAGAAAAGCATTTGGAAGATAAACTAATTTTCTATAATCATTTCCACTCAGTGTAAGAACAGATGTGAAGCACATGGCTTAAAGAACCAGGATTTTTCCAGGGGGAAAAAAAAAAAAAGAAAGAAAAAAAAGAAGCGAAGAAGAATAAAAACATAACTGTAAAAATATGAATAAGTGATTGTGAATGTGTTGGGGATTGTGTTGGACTGGAGACTTGGTCTGTGATTCTTGCCAATGTCTAGGCTAGACCTATGGGAGGCCTTTTTCTGACAAAAATAATTTTAATAGCATGTTTCTACAGAATAACAATCTCTTTCAAAAATCTGTTGAGTAGTCACTTTAATTTCTGTTCAAAATAAAAGAAAAACAACTCAATTTTTTAAAGTATGTCATTTACCCCCTGAATGTTTCAAAATAATCTGGACTTTGTTCATCAGGATTTTTGATAATGAGGGGGTTTTGAGGAACAATAAGCATATTGACTCTTACACAACCCAAACCTCCTTTTAACATGTGAATGTCATCATCTTAGTTGCCATTCCTACGGGTTGGACTTCCAGAGCAATTGCACAGCAAAAACATTTTCTGGGGTAAACCCATTGAGTGGACTCATTGACACATTTGACTCCAAGCTACGTGTTACATTTTTTGGCACTGTGATGCTGTTCCTGTAAGTTTCATTCTGCCTTCAGTAATGTCATAAAAGAATCTTTAGTAGGTAGCACCAAACTGATGTACTAGATAAGATGTATTGTATTTAGAGGGACATCCCCATGTCCAGTAAAAATAGGATTACAGTATTTTTGTGGTGGAATTATGCTGCCAAGTACTTTCTTCTTTGTTTTTAAAAGACATATAGAAAATTGACTGATGTAAAATTTAAAAAATCTTCCTGTCTCCATGTATACTTGTCACATTATATTTTATATTATTTTGATTTTCATATGAAAACCACATGGAACCTAAATAAATGCATGTAATTGTGGAATGTTCTATTTCCCATTCTGCAGTATTTATATAAAAAGTGAAAACACCATGTTATAGAGTTGTTCAGATAAGGCTTCATATCCCACCTACATTAAAAATGTATTTTCCATACTTGATTCTTTGGAATTGTTCCATACCAGTCAGCACTACAGGAATGAAAATTTAGTTGAAGTCTATAGCATATCTACTGACTATTCATGCTGAGAAATCCTGAGTTACATAAAAACCACAGAATAAAGAAAACAGGAGAATGCCCTCCTCTTTTTTAATATTGACTATATGAAACCAGCTGCACCTGCATGAAACTGTGTTTATGTCACTTTCTGATAGCAAGGACTATAATACAGGAATTATGAGGGTTTTTTAAGAAATATATATTTCACATACTTCCACAATTAAGTTTAGAAATTTCTGACACTCATAAACAAAATAATTGGAATATTAACATAAAATTTTTGCTCCTTTATTACTATCCAAAACTTATTTTTTCCTTGCAATCTTAGTTTCTTTGTTTAAAATCCCATCTTCTCTAAACATTGTAGTGACTTGAACAAGACACAGTAAAGAGACAAAAAATGATTTTAAAATTTATTTTCCTATATAAATAAGAAATGAGGCATCGCACTCAAAGATAAAAATTATAATTTTTAGAAGTCTTTGTGATAAGAAATACAAAAAGAAAAAGAGAATAACAAATAGCAAACCATAAAAAGTTTATAAGTACCTAAGTCAATACACAGTTGTTAACAGACATTTCTAAAATTTTCTATTCTCAAGACTAGTAGCAAGACTTTATTTGAGATATTTTAAAATATTGAAGTCAAACCCGAGGTATTAAATTCGTGACTGACTAAGGCACATCCCTGCATTTTAAAAACTTGATTTTAATATAACAGGGTTTTTTCATAGTTAAAGCAGTCCTGGTACTAATAATAATTTCAAATGAATACAAAGTCAAGAGAAGTGCTCAGATTATCAGCAAAAAATATTTGATAGTGGTTCAGTGTAAGTTCTTAAAAGTCCAGTACAAAGTATAATTACATCTCCAATTGCTGGATCAGAAACTCTCTCTTAATTCTCATTTGGTCAGTTATATAAGTTTCTGATTTCTCTCATTTAAAAGCTGTGCCTGACTTGCTGTTACTAAAGATCTTATAAATGTTGCTAAATTTACAATTATTTCCTAAACCAGGAATTATCCCTTGTTTGGTTTTTTTTGGTTTTTTTTGTTTTTTTTGTGTGTGTGTGCATGTTAATCAGCTCAGTTCAGTTAGCCTTGATGAAACATGCCAAACTTTTCCATGATAAGGATCTGGCTCTCTTTAGCAGGGCTATATCATAAAACTGCCGTATAATTTTCACCCAGACTCATAAAAGCTGGTAATAAAATTAAAAAAATGTATAGAAAAACAAAGCTTTGCCATCCTGTGGAAATTACTATGAAGCAAAAATTACAAGACCTGATTTATAAGTAACTTCTCAGTTTGTTGCTTCATATGGTTGGTTGATTCACAAGGGTCAAAGGTAGGAATTAATAAAACCATACCCATTAGAGGAGAGCACTCTACTTGACTGTAGAATGGGGTCAAATGAGGCCTTGATTTTTATCAAGACAGCAATGAAATAAGTGAAGTAATTGGTTTTTATGATAAAGAACATCACTGCTGAGGATGAATAGAATCTGGAATTTATTTCATTGTTCTTTGCCAATAAAACATCCGTTAACTATGGGAAGCACATTTCTACGCTGCAGAGATTAAAAACACTCTAATCAAAAGCAGCTGCCAACAATCGCAAATCACATCTTTCATAACTACACTAATTCATCTTGAAATCCTGGTGACTTATTTCTAAAGTATTCATCATTAAAATAAATGTCCATTTTATTTGACAAAACAGAAATATATTATGTTATTGCAAAACTGATGAGCATACTGGAACTTTTGCTGCATCTCCAGATTGTAATAGGACATTGTGTTGCCACGTTGGGTTCTCATAACCACATCAAATATGCATTACGTGCTATGGCTCAAGTTTCTTGAGCATGGTGAGTTGAATACAAAGTCTATTTTCCATTTAAAGGAATTGATGGCTTGGAATTATGATATTAAAAAAAGGGCTACGACACAAAGAAGCTCTCTACCAAAGAGATAAACTATGGACAAAATCGTATTTTCGCAGTGGCTGTCCCAAACTTTGGGATGAAGTCCCAAACTTTGGGATGAATTCCCAAAGGAACAAAGGGCTAGTGTACTCACTACACTCTGTGAAATCTAAAATCATGAAGGAAAAAAAAATAGTAAAAATTAAGAACCATCACAATATTGACATTTCCACTATATTCTTTAAAGCACATTTTGAAGGGAATTTGACACTCAATGTTAATATTATTATTCTGAAAAAAAAATAGATATGTGAACAAAGAAATTTCAAATATACCTTTAAATATTTTCATGTAATACACTGAAAGTGTATTTTATGACTTACATGAAAGTATAGATTTTTTGTTTCTTTTATCAAACTTTCAATCTCCTCAAACTGGTATAAAACAATCACACCCGAAACCCAGCAAAATTGGAGTTCTGTTCCTCACAGTCCACAGAGACCTCTAACTTTTCAGAAACTTCCTTGGAATTGACATGGCAAACATTGAATTAGAGTAAGTAAGTCTGGTTGGATTCCAGCGGAGTTGTTTTTCATCTATATTGCCCAGGGAATTTTGTAGCACCTGCATTGTTGGGAGTTTACATTATTCAAGTCCATCAGTATTTTTGGCTAATTTTACATTCACTGAAATACATTATATTTTAGAAGGCATGGCTCACTGTTGCTTCATAGTCATAAAATCATAGAATGTTTTTAGTTGAAAGGACTTCTAAAGACCATCTAGAGCAATCACCCTGCCATGGGCAGGGGCACCTTACATTTAAATCCCATCCAACATGATATTGAATACTTCCAAAGATGACACACCCACAGTTTCTTTGGCTAAGCTGTTCCAATGTCTCATTGCCCTCACTGTAAAGAATTTATTCCTCATGACCAATCTAAATGTACCCTCTTTCAATTTAAAACCATTGCCCCTTGTTCTATCACTACAGGTAGAGTATTTCTCCAACATTCACATAAGCCTCCTTTATGTATTGAAAGGTCACAATAAGGTCTGCTTGAAACCTTTGCTTCTCCAGGTTGAACAATCACAACTTTCCTCTCTTTTCTTTATAGGACAGGTGTTCCAGCCCTCTGATCAATTTCATGGCCCTTTTCAGGACCAGCTCTAATTGGTCCGCATCTTTTGGTCCCACTAGAGAAACTAATGTCAGCATAAGTTTGATGACCTACTTCTCTGGAGTGAAATAGTTATTACCTTTCTCCTGCAAGCTCATGCTTCCCTCCTTATCTAGTCTTCTGTTCAAAGATGTGTTTTTTTTCTATATGCCTCCCATGACTGATCCTATCCAATTCCTGTCCCCTGTCTGGATGCTTCATGATTTTTGTATATTTTTGGTTATTTTCTCTTTAAACTTGCCATGGTATATCTGTCTCATTCTCCCTCATCCTTCCCCTATTCTTGATTAGGAGAACATTAAAAGGGACATAGTCCAAAAATGTGCATCTGGTATATTTTTAAATTTTGGCTCAGCCATCCAACCAGAAGTTGAAGAATGGAAGGATTGAAGCCATCTGGCAACAGCAGTGTGAGGAGATACTGCTGTTCTACTTTTTCAATGACTCACTCCATGCTTTGCAAACCACTGATTCTGATATTGCTTTCATATAAGTTACTCTTGCAGCTGTGGCTAGATCTTTGGATTTTCCTTATCTCCTTACACATGGTAACAGAAATATGACATTATTAATTATGAAATAATATAATTATTGATTTTTATATTTGTAACCTTATTTAATATCTAATTGCAATTAATTATAAGTAGAGAATTACAGTATTTTCTTGTGTATGCTTCTAACACTTAATTTGATATGTTTTTCATAATAATTTTTGACATTTATTAAAATCTAAACAATAGACCTGAATAAGCTGAACATAGTACTGATTATTTAGAAGACGATCTTTAAAATGCAAAATGAAAATGTTTCTTACTTCTGTGTACCAGGAACAGACAAATTTGATTACTGAAGTTTACTTCTGTATTAACTTGACTGTGTTCATCTACCAAATATGACAAATAAATACTAAAAGTAGAATAAGTAGTGTGATATTCAGCTACTATTTTAAAGAAATAAGGCTCAGCTTTTGCTTTTAATTAAACTTGAAAAACATAGTCCAACTGAATTACTATTAGTCTAAACTAATATCAGGTCCTGGAGTCTGCTGTGTTCACCATTCTGTGTTCACATTTCTGCCTAAGCTACAAGTGTTCCTACTGAAATTAATTGTGGCATTTGAAGAGTGTGAGTAAGATTAATTTAAATGAATTAACACTAAAAAATAATAAGATGTCCAGAATAATGTTTCAGTTTCCTAAATGTAAGCATGTTGTGCCATTTGAGATACAGCACTGATGTTATTTAGACATTCACAGTTGGCCAACAAGATTGACCTATGAGAGAGAGATCTGAGTCCTTCCAGAACTAGATGGTATCTCAAGAGGATGCCTGAGTTGTCTACAACAACACTAGACACCTATGCCTGAATTTGCCCAAATGAATTTTCTTCTCCCTGTGAAAGCAGTCTTATCTTCACTGAATGTTTCATCCAAGACAAAAATGATCCTGTCTCTGTGCATTGACTATAAGTGAAATCAGGAGAAGTACCTTGGTCAAGATGTTCAACTCTGAAACCAAATGAAGTTAAGCATGATCATTTTTACTATTATTGACTTAATATCACTTAAAGGTAATAAACAGAAGTGAATACTGCAAAGATAAAATGATACATTTTGCACCTTTTTTTTTTTTCCTTAGAAATGTGTTTTGAGCCTAAGTATGAGCAAAATGAATAATATCCCTATATTAATGTAGGAAAGAGTTAGCATGACATAGCATTAAGGAAAGAAAGAGAAATATGATTCAGATGAAAAAATCTTTTTTCTTATCCTTAATGTACTGTGAAAAAGCAATGTCATGTCTCTAATCATTCATGTTGAATCCAATGATGATTTTACCATCAATTTTATTGGCCGAATGATCTAATCTTAATTTCTTTTTGCACAAAATACAAGGATAGTTGGTCATTTAAAGATATGCAATACAAACCTAGTGAAAGTTCAGTGGAAACTTTTATAACTTCAAGAACAGATATGTCTTGCAGCTGATCTGGAGAAACACCTGAACTAAGAAAAAAAAAAAAAGACACAGACAGAAAGAGAGACAGAAGGTAGGGGGAGAGGGAAAGAGAGGCCTGGTCTTAATCTCCAGGCCTGTCATTTATTTCTTTCACACAAAAAGTATGGGACACAGGTGGCTGAATGTCAAAGATCATGCTCTGTCTGCATGCTTCATAAGGCACAGGACAAATATATGAAACAGGCTGGGTGAACAGAAGAATCACAAAGAGTGGGTGCAGTTTCAGTGACCCAGGTCAAAGGCTGCATTGCTTTTGGTGTTTTACAAATGTCTGACAGATTAAATGCCCACCTCCCATGGTTAGCAAATAAGCCATGCAAGTAAGAGTATTCATAAGAAATAAAACTTCATTCAATGTCCTTATTGCGAGGGATCAGGGTCAATTAGCAGGAGTAGCACATGTATGCTTTCAGTACACACACACACACACTCTGGGATTATCCTGGATTTTGGAAAACACATATTAAGATATATTTGCAGTTGTAAAATAACACTCTGGTGAAAGGAAAAAAAAAAAGATTAGAAGTAGGAAAGTAGAATATTTAGATTAACTATTAACAAAGAAGGTGATAATTATGTAATTTCTGATATATGTATTTGGCTCTTTGATATCCTTCTTAAATAAAATTCTATTTAGTGACATTTCTGCTTTGCATTGCATTGGAAATTGGTAAGAAACGTATGGGAGACTGAAAGCTTGTAATGTTACAATATGACATAGTCCACAGAATTATAGTGGTAGTTTTCAAATTAGTTACTGTTAGATTCACATTATATACAGCCTTGTTGTCAGTGGTTGTAATTTGGGCAGGTAAGGTGAAATACTGTGATTATTTGAAAGAATGTATTTTCACATAGTGGCAGCATGTGAAGTTCTTGGTAGGAAAGATTTGTAAATGCACTTGAGAATCAATGAACTGTCTATACAACTGGTTTTACAAGTGTTGATCCTTATGTATTTCAATAATGTGACAATGAATCATTCCTGATGTGATTGCGTTATTCTTCAGATAATGTTATAGGTGCTATTACTGACTGAGATTTTGGGTTTATCTGTGTCTAGGATCTCTATGTACAGTGTGTAAAAAACTATTGGAATGATCTTGCCCAAGAATCTGTTCTGGTTTACATTTTCTAGAACACTGGCCCTAACTTTAAAAATAAGCTTTTTAAAGCCTTAAAATAAGCTTTTCTCCTGTTTTCTAGGACCTGAGGATTTTCTTAGGTAACTGTTGATGGGATGGGATCAAGACTGGCAAGCATTATATACTAGTACAGGAAGAGTGTAATTTGAGCCCAGATCTGATTATGCTTATGAAAGATTTTCATGCAATTATTGAAAGTGATGAAGAAAAAGATACTGGAAGTGTTGATGACTGTGGGCTGTAGCTGACTGCAACTAAGTCTCACTGTTACCAAACACTAAAGAAGTCACAGAGAAAAGCAACTTTATGTGAAAAATTTCAATCAAACCGTGCAGTCAACCATACGAAGCAAATCCATGGGAAATCAGTCTTCATGAGTTCTGGTGTTCAGAGAACTTCTTGTTTTACTTAAAATAAATGAGATTTTTCTCTTTCTTAGGCTCTGCAATAGAGGTGTTTGTATCATGGCTTAATGAATTTGTCCGAATTAAACTGACTTCAGTGAAAGACACCTCAACCTGTTTTTCAGCTTTCTCTAAATGATTTATTACATTTCTGTGACATTTTGCTCCTGAGAAATGCATTTCATTGACTTAATGTTCTAACTATTGAAAATTCTGAAAACTTTTAAAGTAGAAACTACAACAAAGGAAGAATTAGAATGTATTCTCTATATCCTTTGTTTCTCCATGTCAGATAAATCCATGCTTATGACTGCTACATGCAAGAAAGTAAATAAAATAAATCTAATCACAAAAAAAAATCTCCAGATTTTATTTCAAATTCATATCCTGTTTTGCAGCAGTCACTGATAACATTTTCAAGAAAGACTTCAGAAAGAACAAAGGCTTGGAAAGCAGCAAGTATCAATGGTTAGTAACATTAGCAAACTGACTACGGGGGGAAGAAGATTAAGAATTACTACAGTAAGAATATTTGATTATTGTTATAGTTTTGCTCTGTATATTACCTGTTGGTTTTAATACACATAAGTGGAGTTTATTTACTACAGATTTTAGAGAAGAAAAATGTGTATTCACAAGGCTAAGGGCAGTGGATTGGTAGCATCTTCCTGAATGACTGTGTTTGTGTATGTTTATAACTTTTATGTACATGAACTACATGAAATGACAAAATAATGAAACAGACTATGAAGAAAATGAATGGTATCCACCTTACTGAATTCTCCTTTTTAGGGACTACATTTTGCCTGTATTTGGAAGAAGAAAATGTGTTCCATTCCTTCACCTGATTTTGTTTGTGTTTGTACAGAAGAGATGAGATTTCTGTACTGGGCAGATGAATAAGTTGTATTACACCTGAATGAAAGTCTTTTGACATGTCTGTCAAAAAAAGTGCAGAGCTGTAACATTTCCTCTTGGTGTCAGATATATTTGCTGCTTCATTTTATGGACTGAAATGACTGACTCACAGAGACTCTTGGCCTCAAGTTCAGGTGTGAAGAAAGCAAATTTTCACAGGTACCTCTCCCACATTTTCTTTATGTTATGCATAGGTCAAATTCAGCCCCTCAGAAGGTAGTGGCCTCACAGCAGACTTACTCTCAGAGAGTTGCTCCTACATACATTCTGCTTGGTTTATCTAAGAAGCCTGTTACCTAAGTGAGATGAAAATCACCTTTACATGTGACAGCAGAATAACACCTCCTAACAAGCTGGAAATTCCGGGTAATCACATGCTACATCTAGGTTGACCAGCAGTTACAAGTTTTTTTTGACTGCTGTCATGCCCTATTGTCCTGACTGTTCATTTTGCAGAAGTGCTCAGAACACGCTACACAGGTCTCTCAACATGCTTCCTTGGGTGTTCTTTTTATTCAAACTGGTAAGAGGAGAAGTGATATATACTTGAACTCTCTGCAGTATAATATTGGGATATATGGGATGCAGTTACATTGACCACTTGAACTCAGAAGTGTGGAAGTTTCCAAATTCATATTTTTGCCCAGCTTCAACCTCCCTCCCTCCCTCCCTCCCTCCCTCCTTCTTTTCAGGTTTATTTTCCTCAAGTAGCAAGTTTGCAGACAGTTTTGCTTTCCTCAGGTAGCATCTCATACTGCCAGTCCTGGAGGCAGAATAGTGTCCTGTATGAGCCATGGATCTAAGCTTGTCACATACTTTCATTTCTTCTGCTAAAAACTATGGAAATTGCTGTAACGGGGTATATTAGGTTAAGTATTCTATGTAATAGAATATGAAGACAACTTTATTTGAAAGACTTAACAAGTATCATCTGGGAGATGATTGTTTCTCTCTTCAACCAAAAGTAGCTTCTAAAAGTTACATTACAAATTATATCCCTCCATACTCTTTCAGTTTAATTCTGGATTGAGCTCTAAAATTCCTTTTTCTGGTTGTTTGCTTTTATCTCTTAGTGAGTTGAAACAATATAATGAATAATAATACACCAAGATTCAGAGCAATTTAAATTCAGAAATAGGGCTGGAATTGAATATAAATAACATACTATCCTAATATAGTAGGTGATTTCTCAAGAAGCAAGAATCACCAC
Source organism: Megaceryle torquata (assembly GCA_024611175.1). Lineage (NCBI taxonomy): Eukaryota > Metazoa > Chordata > Aves > Coraciiformes > Cerylidae > Megaceryle > Megaceryle torquata. Next base: position 76,633 of record JANIJG010016726.1, on the reverse strand, counting down.
TGGTCCATAACCCCGAACTAAAGGTTTCATGCTAAACTGAAAAACAGAAATCAAAGGGGACAACACCACTCATATACTTTAAAGGCTGCTGCTTGTCCTGGATACAGAGTTACAAAACAGAATGAAAACAGTGGAATGACATTTCTGTGATACTTTCTAAATATAGAAGAAGTGATATATCCTAAGATATAATACGTGTGTGAAAGGTTATGGTAGAGCACAATGCTTTTCCTGTTTGAAACTATACATGTAAGAGGAAGAAACTTTTCAAGTGTGTCCTTTCAATTTCAGAAGCAGTAGTTGCAGCTCAGTTCATGCAAAGAATTGTAGCCAATATAAACAAAATCGAGTTTGATGCTCATTTTTCTTCTGAAATTTTTATGTGTACATCTACTTGTGTGTTTGAACATATATGCATATACATAACTGTGCATATCTGAATGTAGGAACAATATATATTTGTATTAATGTTTGAATGGTAGTGAAACACAGTTATCCCACCCTGACTTTAGAATGGTGTGTTTTAGTCAACCCTTGATAAATCATAAATTATCTCTTTTTCTCTTAAACACACATAAGCATATTTCTCAGTTTACAGAAAAATGTATTCCAAAATTATTTAAGTTAAATATCTTGAAAACAAAATTGTGAAAAAAGGAGACAAGGATTTTGTATTTAGAACAGAGTAAGAATATGTTTGATTTTCAGGTACTGTAGGAAATTTGCAGCAGTTTGGTGGAAGTAGGACGGAAGAAGGAAGTAAGGAATGGCATGTAATACAGGTCATATTGTTTATTACCCTAAATAATGTGAAGATACTAGATGCAGATAAGAAAATACAGCTACTCAGTGTATTTGCTGGAGAATGTATATGGTGAATAGCGAGAGGAACAAACACATCTATTATAAAATAAAAACCAAATTTTTTACATTGACCAATAATTTTAAAGCTTAGCAATTAAAGAATATCAAGGAAATGTAATCAGTGCTTTTACTAAATAGTTGTCTACAATTCTTTATATTGGAAAATAAAACAACAGAGGCATAAACTGACTGAGGTCAGAAGAGTCCTCTGGAAGTCATCAGGTCCAACCTCCTGCACAGAGCAGGAACTACTTAGATCAAGTTGTTCTGGACCATGTACAGTCAGGTTCTAAAGATCTCCAGTGACAGATATTCCACAACTTATTGGGACAGACAACCTGTTTTAAAATCCTCTCTGTCAATTAAAAAAGTCCTTACAAATAAACAGAATTTCCCTTGTTCCTACATTTGTCTTTTTCTTCTATTGTTGTGCACCTCTCAGAAGGCTCCATCTTCTCTCCACACCCTTGTAAGAAAGTTGCAGAGCCATAAAGTCTCCCCTGACCCTGGTCTTCTCCAGACTAAACAGGGCCATCCATCTTTGTACTTCTACAACCTGAGCTAGGTTCCCCTTCCCTCTCCAGGATGTTTGTGTTTTTCCAGTACTGAGAATCCCCAAACTGGACATAATACTGACGATGCAGACTCATATATGCTAAATACAATGAAGCCTCACTTCCTTCCACCTGTTGGCTGAACTCATTCTAGTACAACCCTGTATCTACTCTCTTTGCAGCTGAGCACTCCAATAGCTCATATTCGACTGTCTGTTCACCAGGATTCCCAGGTGGTTTTATTCAAAGATGCTTTCTAGCTGTATAGATATGCAGGGTTCTGCCTTTCTGGATTCAGGATCCTTCATTTGTTTCTATTAAACTTTATGAAGTTCCTCTAAGCCTATTTCTGCCATCTGTTGAGTACTCTCTGAATAGAAGCCCTCAGATCCTTCCTCTGCAATTTGATATCATCTGTGAATACTCTTGTAAAAAAATCAGTCAAATTGGTTTATTTTATTTTAACAAAATTAACTCATCTGTTATCATTTTAATGGATATACATTGCTGCTTTGTTCTAGAAATTCAGGGGCTGCAACTAGGAATACAGCATCACTTTTCAGTTGTGGAGGTTGATTTGCAGTAACAGTGGAAGACATAACAGTGTTACTGATAAATAATTCCATAGAGAAATTGTGGCTATTTATTGTGATTAAAAAAAAAAAAAAAAAAAAAAAAAAAAAAAATCTAAACCTTGTGTAGCTAGAAGAGGAAGTTCTCAGGGACTCAAGCAGCAGTATACAGAAAGTGAAAAACCTATGTTCACCCCTCTGCATGAATGGTTTTAAACCCACATCTCACATTTCTAAATGCTTGCCCTTAACTTTAAACTAACATAAAAGGGCTCTCTCAGTGTCTCATGTTGACACTGTTCCACTGCATATACTCAATTAAATATTTACTGGAGGGACGTGGTCCCATGTGTTGCCACCTCCTGGGAGAATGTCCTAGCTGGAGGACTGAAGAGCTGTTCTTGTTCTGCATCTCAATGACATTTTGAGCATTTTATCTAAAGTGGAACAGTGTCAACAGGAAAGGCTGAAATAAGCTTCCTAAGAATATTTTGTAACCTAACTGTTCACATCTTTGTCCAATTCAGAATGGGGATTGAAACAGCATAAATAACTTCTCAGGTAAATTGCCTAATCATCAGGAGTATTTTCAAATGTCTCCTTCAATCTCTCTGTCTGGAGTAACTTTCTATAAATTGCTTAAATACAAGTAGAGATAAGATATAATAGAATGACTCTGTTACCTGACAGTTGGGATATTTTGTAAGATGAAAGACTGCTATTCAAATCTTCTTTGGCAAAGGAAGAACTGAGCTACTGAGTGGGACATTTTGTCATGAACATTTTATCACTATTAAGAAAAAAAGATATATTAAAATTTGTTTAATCAATTCCTTTTTAGAAAAATAAATTATCATGTGTAAACCATGAAAAAACAGGTTTTGTCATATATTTACTGTCAGAACATAAACCTGTCATATAAATGTTTTTCTATAGGTGTAAGCTCCTCATACCCAATTACTTCACATCATGAAGTTAGATTTACTCTGCCTCATTCAAGAAGCTAAAACTGTATATCTTGACCAGAAATATTTTCAGTTTCAGTCTTAAACTGGCTCCTTAGAACATTTTCTGGATTGATGGCCTTGCAAATTGACTGATTACAGGAGATTTTGAGAGGGAAACAAACCTCCAGAAGAAACTTTGCAGCTGTTGTGTATTCTAACATTTTTGAAAAAGGCACTGGAGTTTTCCATGCCTCTCGTGTTATTAGCAGTACCAGATTGGTGGTTTTGTCTGCAATCCAGACTATAAATCATCATCAGTGTTAGGCATGATATTCACTATTAATTCCTTGTTTTCCCTACTGAAATATCTTTTTGTGCTTATTTTCTCTTGATCCTTGGCATTCTGCTGACTATCAATCAAAAGAACAAATTGGACATTCCTATCTGTCTTGACACAGTGAACCCCTGGTTTTCTTGACCATTAACCACTCTCTGGAATGTACATTTACTCTTGGCATCTTTAAACCCTCATACTCTCCACTCCCAGCTATCCTCCCTTCTTGGTACTGGGTTGCAAAGCAATATTTCTCATATACTGAATGAAGAGCATGTTATAGGCTGTTTGACATGGTCTAGGAGCCCACAGAAAATCACTGATGCGCAATGTGCATTTATTCCACAGGCCTGTGGGAGCCTAGAGGGATAAGAAGCCTTTCTGCTAGGCCAAACACACCACGTCACACACAAAACAAATACTCCTGCCTTTACTGTTTAATAGCTTTCATATTCATTCAGTAAAGGACTGTAGACTGATGTTACTCTAAAGATGTATCTTGAGAGAAGTTTTCCTGAAATGTGCAAGTAAGCTTGATTTCATACATCAGCTGTTCTCTTCACCAAAATACAGTGTTTACTGGAGTGAGGAACAGTTTGCGTTCAGTATTCAATAGCAAGGAAGTTTTGACTTTTTCTTGAGCTTCTGCAAAACCCTTCAAAGGGAGGGAAAAAGAATATAGTTCAACATAAGCTCAGTTAGATGGTTGAATAATTTGTAGTGATATTTCCCAGAATGCTGATAATTCAAAGACTTCCTTTTATAAAATAAGTTTGTCGATAGGACACTTTTATTTATTGTATTGCTTGGTTTTCATGGACTGAAAGCTAATACATGTTTTCTGGGCTGAAAGCTGATATATGTTTTCTTATATTGCTTTGAGAAGGGGAAAATACATACACATACTATATCAGTTTGCAGTCTTATTTAGTTATGTTTCTTCATCACTAAAGCAAGTTATTAACTTCACCAGGCAAAAGGCTGAAAAAAGTTTCACAGGTTCATTGTTCAAAGCATTCTAACTCATTAATGATATTTACCTGTTTATACACTATCAATATAAAGACAGAGTAGTTCTCATAAATATTTTGAGCCTATTAATTGCAGTGTGCATTGTTACGTAGTTTTGTGTATGCAGATTTTATTACAGTATTGTAAAATAAGGAATTGACTTTCATATGCAATTGATTTGGCACAATGTGGGTAACAGTAATGTCATTTCCAGTCCTAGAAGGGGCTTGGCACCTCTCTTGCTTGGAAAGATCATATTCCTAGCTATCTAACAAAGTGCAACTTAGTTAAATACTTGAATTATGTCAATACAAGTGATGAAATTAATTAGAGTTAAGGACTGCAATAACTTTTAGTTACACATGCTAACACTGGAGAGGGAAGCTGGACAATGAACTGGATGAGTTATCACTACCAGTGTTGCAGTTTTTATAACTACCATCCAACAACCAGACACAGTGTTACCTTCTAAGATGATTTGTTCCACTTTGGCAATGAAAAGCATCTATAACCTGGCATACCTAACCCATAAAACCAAGTTTATGACTGTTTTGCATTAGTAGAATTATATGTAGCAGCTGTCATGTAGCTATAAGTTTAATCTGTACTTTATAGGCCTTTGCATCTTAAATTTTGTGATAGAAGAAAATAATAGAAATGTGTGTAACTCTATGAAAGAAATTTTGCAAATGCTTGCACCAGGTGTTAAACATTGATTCTTGAATTAGCCCATATAAGGAAGTCCATATGTGGCCATAGTGGGTTGTATTTTAGAGTGGGATTTCTATTTTCCAAATTCAGATATCTAAGGAACTCTGAAATCATCTCCCTAGGTCCCTCTCTAGTGAGTGGAGAGAAATAGGTAGGCATTGTTCTTATATCTCCGAGTCTCTATTTCGCCTTAAGCTGAACTGCATTTAGAGATGCCTATTGCAGGAAACCTACATACATTTATTCAGATTTAGATGTTTAATTTTTAGGTATCTAAATTTTAGATTCTTATCCTGTCATAGTTTCTTATGGCTTGCACTCTTATGGAACAGAAAAGCCATTAAATTGTAAGCATTATATTGGATTGACTAAAAGGTCCTCTTGCAAGAGGAAAATTTTGACTCCACAATATTCTGTCTGCTTCTCTGTGTTCATTACTGAGCACATTTCATCCATGGAAGGGCAGAGGAAGTCCTCCATGTCAGCTTGTATCAGTCCTACTGAGAACAAGACCAGTAATTCAATTCCTAGCAGGATATAAGTAATAGCTGAGCATCAGGAAGTTGTACATATGCTATTCTTAGATGGATATACTTCTTTAAAGGGTTGATATACATTTTAAATAAAGAAATTATCTATTCATTCCTTCACCACATTTTTTTCTTATATAATGACTCATATTCTCTTGCTCTAAAAGTACTGGGTTTGGTGCTAATACGATAAAAAATGGATTCCATATAGTTTTAAAAGTTATGTTACTGACAGGACATAAAAGAATGACCTAAATTCTCCTTATACATACAGAGCTTTGTCACCATTAATAAAGAAAGTTTATTTCTACAAATTAAATTTTCTTTTAAACCCAATTTAATATGAGAAAGTTGACATTTATTAAAGATCCTGTTTTTCTTTTGAGGTTAGAAAAGACCATACTAATAAAATTTCCATGAACTTCTAGGAAAACTTACTTCCTTATAAACCAGATGTATATTATTTCTTATACCATACATTTGTTGAGCAGCTATTTGCATGTTGACAAAAGATTAATCTAGCCACATTCAGTAGCATTTACTTTTGTTTCTTTTTCTACTACATGAAGTAAAGTTAGTGAACAAAATATGTGCTCATTTAAGAAAGACTCCCATTTCTTTCATTTTATGTATAAAAGATCTTGCTAAAGAGAAATAAACCATACACACAGAGCATGTTGTTGTTGCCTGAATGTAGATGATCCACCTAACTCAGTTATTATTAGTGTCTTGGTTTGAGTGAGACCAGAACTAATTCTGTTCAGTGATTTTACTTTGCAGCTCAGTTCTTCTAACAGTGTCTGCTGCTGGCAGTGATAACACCCCATGTTTAGAGTTACTACCAAGGAGTGATATGCAGACCAAGGCCACTGCTGGATCTTGTGTACCACATTGGGGGGTGCAGGAAAGTGAAAGGCCACACCTGCAAGGAGGAGTGGACAGGGCAGGTGAGCCCAAACTAACCAGCGAGGTATTCCAGTCCATATACTTCATATTTGGTATAAAGCAGAGGGATTTGGAGGGTATGTGGTTTTTTATTTGTTAGCTTGCTAGTTTTGTTTGCTTGCTAGTTTGCTTGCTTTCTTGCTCGCCCTCTTTCTGGGGTTTCCCAGGCTCTTCTCCCATCTTGGACTGCTTTGATAGCTTTTCTTGGCTTGGCTCAGGTCCTCTTTCATTTCCTTCCTCGGAGCATCCAAGGAGAACTCTTTCCGTTCTGCCTTTGATCCCAGTCAGTGTGTTCCTGAATCCAGTACCAGAATCCATCTCCTGAACACAGCTCCTGTCTGCTGCGGGGCCCAGTCTGGGACTCCCCCAGTGCCTGCTCCACAGCATCAGTGGTGAGAGTGATGTAAGTACCATCAGGGGTGTTGGGTTCAATACTGTTTTTTTATATATTTGTACATATTCTATTTTATTATTATTATTATCATTAAAGCTGTTCTAGTTTCCTTTTCTAATCGCTGTCTCTCTCCCTTATTCTCTTTCTATTCCCCTATGGGGAGGGAGAGGGGTTAACAGAGAGCATCTGTTATAGGTCTAAGGGGTTGCCCTGACCCTAAACAGTGACAAATAGGTTTTTGTTATATAAATTTATACACATTTTTTTCCTTCAACCAGTTATTAACAACAAATAAATAAATAATATGTCACTCTCAGGATGAAAACTATTGCATAGTCTTATCTCTGAGAGTGCTTTGGTAGATCTACACTATGAAATGCATCCACTCGGAGAGCAATCTTTGGTTCCCATGCCAGACCTGGCAGATCAGTTTGTATCCACACTGCTCAGTGATAGTTTCCTATAGAACAGACGGTGTGTTTTCCTGCATTGGCTTTTTCTTGAGTCCATTCAGAGACATAATAATTATTTTTAATAATTGTTTTGTTTTAAGTATCTGAAATAATGCAAGGGATCACCAGAATAATGCTGTCTAATGAAGCAGAGCATGTGCTGCATGTTTTAGAGAATGAGGGCACCTGGGGGTACAAGAGTATGAAAGAGCTGATGAGCAGAGGGGCAAAACTCCCCTCTACTTCCTGGATGTAGTCTGTGGAAAAAAAAAAAAATCCCAGAAAAGAAAAATACTGTGTTTCATCCTGAGAAAACTAATTTCTTTGTTCCAAGAGAGAGCCCAGAACTTAAATTGTCTATGTAATGGGAATGATTTGAGGATTAGAATCTGAACCACAGTAAAGTGGTAGGGTAAATTATTTGCTTTTGTAGGAACAGCTGTTTCTCAGTCTCCACAGCAGGGAAGTAAATAAAGTTTCATCCCTTAAAGGTTACAGGTCAAAAAAGGTCTCCAAGCAGAAAGAGGAATTTGTTATTCCCCTGTTAACTTCTATGCTTATGCTACTGACATTGGACTTTGCCTGCTTGATACTTTCATTGCATTTCTCCTTCTTATAACTATTTCCTCTCCTTTTCTTGACTTCATGTTGAAAATATGAATTCCAGTTTGTGAATGTCTATGGTTAGCCTGCATCTGGGGTTAAACTATATAATTTTCTCTACCACCGACCCCTCCCCAGATGAGAAGGGGAATCAGGAAAAGGAAAGGACACCTGTGGCTTGAAATGAAAAGGGATTTAACAAAACAATAAAACTAATACAAATATAAAGTATATAAATTTATACTCATCCCAGAAAATGTATGGTGATTACAACAATTGGAAAGATAGTCCTCAGGAGCATGGTGATAAGTAAGCCCCTCCAGGAATATGAAAAACCAGAAGTCCTTTTATAATGAGTGTGATGTTTATGGTTTGGGATACACCTATGAGCCAGCTTGGGTCAGTTGTCCTGATACTACCAGCATCCTGCAGACCATGGCTGGCCTATGGTTCTATCCCAGTGAAACCAGAACAGTGAAGGACTTCTTAAAAGCAAATTCTTATTCTAAATAGTCCCAAGATAACTTCTGAATTGGAAGCTGAGGAAAAAATAAAATCAGTCCATCCTCCCTGTGGCATGAAAAAAAGCACAAATCCAGTAAGTTGCATCGCTTATCTTAATTATGTTAAATACCTTTGATTTTGTCTGTATTATGTTGTTTGTATATAGATTAAATGAGCACTTCTTTACATTTGCCTGTGATGGTTCAACTTGTATTTCACAAAACAGGCTATTTCCACAGCTGGCATACATCAGCATGGTTCTCTGGATTTTCCTAGATTTATGCAGATTGATAATTGAAGATCCAGCCAAGTAAGACCAAAATGTTGATTAAAAAAAAAACCCCAAAACTGCATGTGAGAGTCTGTTGCATTTTGTTTGAGTGAGAAATGAAGCTGAAAATTTCAAAATTTCTGTGATCCAGAGAACAGTTTTATTTGAGGGATTGTATACAGACTGACATTATCAACTCATCCTAGTTTGCTAGATGTCCTTACATTTGATTAATATTTCAACCATAATAACTGCTAGGTATTTAAACATTCACCAGGGTAGAGGAAAAATTGATCCTTCATACTGTAGTTATTCCATGTTCCACTTTTTTTCTTCTACCAAGAAAATAAAATTATGATAACAATAACAAAAAAAGTCTAAATTTTTGTCCAAAATTATCATAACAATTCATATGGTACATCGTAGGGGGAAAGGGATTATTCTTTTGTTTTCTTACCCTAATGATTGATGCAAAATAGTCTAAGAACTAAATAGAATAGCTTATCAGCCAGATACCAAAACACAATAAATTATTCTGTAATTCGTGAAAGATTCAGTGAGTAATATGGCTGAAGATGATGTCAAGCTATGGAAACTTGAACAGGATTTTTGACTTTTTGTTTTGTTTTTCCTCACAGGAAGCTGTGAAACCTTTTAAATAAATAGGCTACTTAATGTATCTCCAATTAATTTTGCTTTTATTTGTAGTGGAATAGGTTGCAAACCTGTATTGACTAAAAAAAGCTGTTGCTCATGAATGACAAGAAAAAACTTTTGGGGGATCTGATGGAAGGTTGTTTTACACTCATATTGGAGCTCTGAGTGTTCAAAATGGTAAATTTTTATGTGCTTCTAAAATCTTTACAAATAATAGTAACATGAAGTAATAAAAATCCATAGAAATGAACAATTTAGGACTAATAAAATGTGGCATTATTCTTGAAGACATGTAATCCCCTAATTATCCACAAAACATTGGATGAGATGTTCATTACTTGAGTCCTTACCATTTGCCAGTGTGTTCTTAGCAGACCTTTTTGTGGTATCAGCAGGAAAAAAGGAAATGATCTGGAAAGCATTAAAAATAATGCTCAAAATAATATTTAGGCATGTGATCCTCTTATGAACTTCACAATGAGCTATTAAAACACATTCATGAACTTAATAACAAAGAGGTAACAGGCTGTATCAAGAAAAAGGGCTTTTAATGTGGTCAAATAGCTTTAAGAATATGGGATCAGATGTCTTTTCTTTCAGGTTCAGGTATAGGTAGCACTGAGGAATTTTCCTTTCTAAAGATCAGCTACTGGACTTGCCATTTGGACAATCAGGCTAATTGTCCATTGCATTATAACTGAGTCAGTCTTTTACGGATTTAACAAGAGCTTTATTTTGCACAGATGTATATGACTGCATTGTTAATTCTCTAAGAGACGGACGGTAACAAACTCTTTGGATCTTAAAAAACACCCCAGGGCACTTTTTAATCGTAGCAAAGCAGGCAGTTTTACCCTTTCCATGGATGTTAGCACTTCTCATTGATCACTAAAGTAGACCAGAAAGGAGTCCCATTTGCCTGTGCCAGACACCTGGAGAGCAATCTGTTGCTCAAAAACTTTTTATGAGTAAAATAGAAAACACAGCTTATATGAAAAGCCAAGAGGTTATTGTTAGTATAGTTGAAATCTTAACAGTCTAATCACAAAATTATAATTAGTCCAGATCTAATTGTTAAAGATAATACAATTGGTTACAATTATCTATTTAAAGCTTTGGTTATACCATATGAAAAGCAAAACCTCCAAATTAGGAGTAACCAACTCATCATTAGAAAAATCACAGTTACAGCTATACCAAGTGAAAACAGTGTTCCAGGTAAAATAAGAAAAACTCAGAAAAAACCCAAACTGACAATTTTCAGTCGTGAGGCCTTGCAAACTCAGTACATAGCTAGTGGCCTACTACCAGCAATGGCAATATACTTTCTTCTGGGTTACAGGATGATAGTGCCACAGCTGTGTTCAGGCCTGTTAAGGAAGTCAGTAGCTGTTTATTTCTTAGGTGCAGAAACTTGCATCAATTTCATGTGGTAATTAAGTTTTGAAGCTAAACTGAATGAATGTGGTCCTTTATGCTACCTTAGTGTCAATGTGATGATGACAGGACATGAATAGCAGAGGATAAAAAAAAAAGGAGACAAAATCTAAAGGATTATACAAACAAATAGCAGATTCTTTTCAAGACAGAGCTGGGACTTGGCTCTCTTTAGCATTGAGTACCCTTGATTTCTCATCTACTGGCTACAGAATAATTCCCATCCTGCTGATTTGGTTTCTAGAAGAACAGCATCACAGCAAGTTGGAATAAAAATACAACAGCAGGGCAAACTCAGAAGTATTTTTCTTCAAACTCTGCTATCTGAAATATCAGTCATTTGTAAAAATAACATTACTTGATAACTCGGTGATTGTCAGTTTCACAATACCTTCATGAATGAACTATACAGGTTTTGTGATATCTTTTTTTCATATGTGTAGATAAACAAAAGGCTAAATATTTAGATGGCAGTAGGAAATTAAATCATTTATCTGTACTGTGAATGCACTGGAACCACACTTCAGTACTGAGCCTTTTCTCTGGATGGATAGAGTAAATTCTGTACCTGGAGTGGCAGTCATGTATGGTATGTTATCTAGACAGTACCTGCAGCTAACCAGCTCGGAGTATGGACATGTGGAATTTGGACCTATCTATACAAGCTTCAGAGACTTAGCCTGTGCTTAACTTGTAAGTCTTAGGTCAGGTTATGCAATAAAACTAATTTTCACAATCACATAGATACTCAGAG
>JANIJG010016726.1:13758-50013 GCA_024611175.1 Megaceryle torquata | reverse complement strand
TATATACAATCCCTGAACAACTCTCCCTCAAAAAAAAAAAAAAAAAAAAAAAAAAAAAAATTAAAAAGGGGTAAATATTAAATTTTTTCCCCATTTCATTGGGAGAGGTCCAAAAAACCATAAGTAAATGAGGGAAGGAGAAGCAGCAGCAGAGACCACCAGCAAACAGCAGCTGTGATGTGAAACAGCAGGACAAAACATGAAGAGGAAGGGCTGCTCCTCCCCAGTAGAAGTTTGTGCAAACATGAAAGCAACCATCAAACACTTCCAGCAAAGGTTCAACCCAAAAGCAGTGAATCACTAAACAGAAGGCTGAGAAAAAAACAACTTTATTACAGAAATGACCAGTAATGTTTCATTTAACTCTCCTGGAAGTTAAAGATCGCAGGGAGAAAAATAAATGTCTTTCAATTGTACTGAGATACTGTACTTATTAACATACTAGTGTTATTCTTCAGTGAGAATACTTTCCATAACCCACAAGGAAAGTGCTAGTCAGGTTGGTTTCTTTTTTTTTTTTTTTTCATGGTGATAGAATAAAAAAAAAAATTATGACAATGCACTCGATTAAGAAGCATTTAATTAGAAATGCCTTGCTATCTGAAGGAAAGTTAGTAACCTAAACATAAAAATGTTCTAAAAAAATCATACATGCACAACTTACATGTAAATATTTTTGAGAATGGACTAGAAAGAAGAATCCAGTACAGCTAGTGGAAACTGGGGAGGCCAGAATGGGGGTTTTATCATTTTTTTTGTTTCTGAGTGCATACAACTAGATGAAAGATTAGAGAAACATTATTGAAAATACTTGCATTACAATTGTAGAAAGCTGAATTTGCACAAAATTATTTTGAAACTATTATTTTGGAAAAAAAAATTAAAAAATACTACCTTCTAATAAAACCCTCTATGCCTTTTCCTAGACCTATTTCCAAATCAAGTAATAACCTTTTGCCCTCACATCTGCTGTGTTTTTGGAGAACAACAAAGAAAAAAAACAAAACACTTAAGGCTTCATTGAAATCTAATTTTCCACAATTAGTATGAATATTGTATGAAATGTCAGGATGGTGGAGGGTTATGTAACATTGTCTTATAAACAATTTTTTATGCTTATTTATCATTCTACAGGCTGCAGTTTGCCTCTGACCATACCCTAACCCTTCAAAATAGTCCCCACACTGATCAAAAATAGCATTATAGTCAAACTTGCTCTGAAAAAGACTACTTTGAACATTGTTAAAATACTTCATGGTTCCTTTTGCTTGCAAAATTATTATTGGATTTGATTTTTTGTTTTGGAGGGTGTCATATCTTATTATTACAATACTCAGGCCTAGTCCTTTACTCTCCTTTTTAAATTCAGAAATAATTACTTTCTCACTGGAATATTCACCGCAGCACTTGTCATTCATTTTATGCCTCCTCCTGAATTTCACTTTGCATTGTTGATACATTTATTTTGATTCTTTGATGCCCTTCACTACTCTGAATAGCAAGGTTGCATATGCGACTCCTTAGTATGTTCACAATACAGATGAAACTCTTACATTCATCTGAAGACTGTTTTTGTCTTACCTGCCATCCTTTTCATACTTGGCTTAGGGATCTATCTCTCATGGCTGAGCCACACTGGTATGCTTATACTGCTAAGAAATAAGGGAGAAAAGAAGTTTAAGTATAGGATCCTTCTATCTGGTAGTTTATGTTTTGGCACTGTTCTGGACCTCCCTAGCTGCTCCAGAGGGACTTAATCCTAAAGCAATATAGACACAAGGCAGTCCTTAGCAGCCCAGATATAACCATAGTGTGTTCCCCCTTGTTGAAGGATGGGCACCCAGCACTACTCATGTAGACTAACATAAGAATTACTGGCCTGCTCCACAAAGGTGCCGATCATGAGTAAGTTTATATGCACCTCAACCCCCTCCCCTCCTACTATATGCTTATTTTTTTTCTCCTGCATATCTTCTTTTCATCATCAGGGAAGTAATTAGAGCTCTAATACACAGAAAATGAGTGAGAGAGAGTTACAAAGTGCCTTTCTCCCTGCTGTTTTCCCTTATTCTTCTAATCTATTTCCTCTAATTCCTGTTGTCCTCCAGGCATCTCTGAATTGTTTAGAGGTGTAATTAATGATGAAAATCCTTCCAGTTGTTACATGCATGTGGTCACGCATACACACTTCAGTGCTCTTCAAAGGAAGAACTTGATACAAATATGTATACACACAGAAATAAATTTGATCATTTCTTCTACTGTCTGGTAACAATATACTTTCTTAAAACTCTTTTAATATTTAACAGCAATTCAAATGCATGTAGCCAAACTCATCATACAACAGCCCTAAGAATGTGACACAAAATAGCTGGAAGAAGTGGCAATCAGAAGAGGAAATTATTTTTTTCTGAGCACAAGAAATGTTACAACCCAGAGTAGCTCAAGGGTAGATTGCTCACCCACATTGCTTCCTTCAGAAATGTGTTGAGTTTTAGTTTCCTAAAAGGGGGGTTCTGTATCGAAATTCAGTGAAGAGCAAAGCAAAACTAGCCAAGAAGTTTATGAAATGACATGGTTTGAATGAATAAAAAAATATATACTATTTTAAATGTAGGCCAGATATGTGAAGATTTGTGTTTCTCAGATTAAAGGGATACATTACATGTATGTTTACAAATAAGACTAATCTAAATTATCTGCTATGTCCAAGCAACTCCACAGAAGAAATAATGATTCTGATGAAAAGTTGATACTGCTTATGTGTGTTCTTATTACTAGAGTGATACATTCTCAGCTGACATTATTCTATCCATTTTTCATGTATTTACTTAACATGGACAAGAAATGTCTACGAGATTCTGGAAATAGAATAATATGTTACTTTTCCAGATAACCTGACACAAAAATTACTTCTTCTCCCCTCATTCGTTAAAATGAGGCGCATGGACCATCTGAGACAGGTTGATGAGTGTTTAGCTGCAGGGAACCCTGATTTCCTGGGATGTGTCCACTGTAAGATATGTCTTAAGTTATTTTTCATTCTATACACTCAATAGCCTGGTGGCTTGGCAGGGGGCTTGGGAATGGCAGAGTTCTCCCTGGCTTTAGGAGCCTTGTGACCCACTGCATGGGGCAGTCACCATTGTCTTTTGACCTAAAGACCCTGACATCTGTAGGCTTAGTATCCTGTCACAATAGGCTTTATGAGGCAGATTTATGCTTAAATAGCGTTCTTGTGAGTATTTTTCTTTGCCACTTCTGTAATTGGCAGGATTCCTTTCTCATATTTGTTAAAAAGCAAAACAACAAAAAATTGAAAGCAATTGACACCAACCAACAAAATCTCTTTATGAAGTGCTGCCTAGTAAATGTCCTGAATATAATATTTGCATATGCAGGGATTTAACAAAAATTTCAGCATTAACGTTTACAAAATTCTGCTACTGAACTTACTAGAAGGACCAGCTGTCAGACCTACGCATTTGGGGTGATAATTCAGAGCACACTATGTGCAGAGACGTACACATTTTCTGTTTCTCCAAGGAGTCAATAACCAAATATAGGGGCATCATTCTTATCCTCAGATAGACATATACATAGATTTTTTTTTTTTCCTGATTTAGGTATTAACTGCTTATGTGTGTTTATGTGAGTACACACAATCAAAATTCTTACACTGTGTAGGGCTTTTGCTACTCATAGTGCTGAGACCTGTGATTTTGTTAAATATGTGATTGATTCCCTCAGCTATTGCAGTGGAAATTAATTTTCTCAAATTGCAGATGTACTTCATGATGTTTAGCTTAGTGAAATTATACATATATAATGGGAAAGATACACCCCAAAATTGTACATTTTAAACAATTAAATCAATGTATTTTAAACTAAATCAAGCCATCAACTAATTCCAGCCATCTAAAAGTCTCCAGGGAAATTTCCATAATGTGCTACTTTTTGCTTAATCATTTATTGTTGTTAAAACAGCATTTATAGCTTTGTTATGACAAAATATATGATTAACCTATGACAGTTTCAAATACACAGGGTTGGATCAGTGACAGATATAAATTGCCTTGTTTGCCTTTGATGTAAGAATATCTCTGGACAGAATAACCTAGAGAAACAGTAAAGACAGTTGGTTATTGCACTTAGAAGTCAAAGTGAAAATATTTTGAGAAAGAGATGGGAAATTCCTGTGCTCCTTCCTTGAATTTGCACCAACAGGACATAGGAGATGCTGAGTCCATAGGGAAAAATAAACAGTAGGAAAAGAACCTCAGAACAGGATTATTGACTAGGATTAATTTGAAAATTAGTTTATATTTTTCTGTAGACATATGGAATTTTCCCTTAAAAAGTAGGAGAAAGTCTGTCTTTACTGGAACAGTTAAGGAAGATACAAGTAATTTTTTTTTTCAGCTTCTGATATATGAGACTGTTTGTACCTAGTAATAACTAGTAGCTCTGCACTACTGAAGTCAATCAAGTTTGTAATATCTATATATATTTATGATTCCCATTGCATTACTGTACTGGCCCTGTATGTTGAGAATTGTAATAAGTAAAAATAATATAAAAATAAATAATAAAAAGACTATTAATTACTGAACACCTGTAAAATATGGGAAAGGGACAAGCCGTGCACTTTTGCTACTTAATATATGGAACTGGAACTGATTAGCTGTGCAATGAAAAACCTATAGTAGTATTACTTAACGTTTTGCTATATCTCATAAAAGTGTATGTTGGAAGTAGGTGACTCTGTTTATCCTTGGTGGTTCTGTGAAATTCGGGATACTGCCTTCTGAAGTTCTGAGTGGCTGAAAAGGGACATCTGTGAAGCCCTAAGTGGCCACCAGTGTAAACTCTTTCTTTTGTATCTTATCTTTCTAACTCCCCTCTGGCCAAAATGACAGTTATAACCCTTTATATAACTGTTTATAAATCATAGAATCACAGAATGCATTGGGTTGGAAGAGACCTCTAAAGAACATCTAGTTCAACCCCCCTGCAGTAGGCAGGGACATCTTTACCTAGATCAGGTTCCTCAAAGCACCATCAAGCCTGACCTTTAATGTTTCCAGGGATGGGGCCTCCACCACCTCCATGGACAACCTGTTTCAGTGTTCTACCAACACTTCCGCCATTACTTTTAATCACGTGATCGTGAAGACTCATCAGTTACTTTTAGGATTTATATAGTGTCACTGCTGGCAGTGCTTGAACTCTGAGTATTAGTAACAGGCAGAAAAACTTCATGTGACTTTATGCATTTATTTTCATTCTTTTTTTTCTTGTCATAGATGAAGTTCAGTTTTGAATATGCATAAATCTCCACAAACCTTGCTGAAAAGCAGTATTTCAAAAGAATTTGTTCTGGTGCAAAATCTCATCAGATTTCCATTTGGGTTCATGGATGTTTGCACAGTGCTACATTCTACACTGAAACCAAAGTTTTAAGAGTTTTAATTTAATTCTGCACTATTTCCACTTCTAATTTAGAAACCACACACTATTTAGAGTCTTTTCTTTCCCTTCCCCTCCATCCCATGCTGAGGTCAAAGTTCTGAATGTCCCAGCAGTGCCAGTATTACGGTATGCAGTTTCCTTCTGTGGAATATCCTATAGGAATAAATTCTATAAAAATGCCTGTGGCAACTGGAAAGGAAAGGGCTAGCCACTCTTTTATTTGTTCCATCACGTTGACCTAAACATTCAGATGGAAATGTATAGAGAATAAAAGTGGCTGCATCCATGGGTTGAAATGATGTGAAGATGAGTTTAGGAACACCAACCGGATATCTCTAGGAAAATTAAGCCCCTGAATGGATTTTACCAATTTCTGAAATTCTTATCTGTCAGAAAAAATAAAACCAACCAAACAAACAAAAACCAGAAAGCTAATGGCTAAACTGAAATTTGCACCTTGATAGTTTAGGTAAATGCTAAGTGAATATGAAATGCTTTTAAAAGTCCTGCATTAACCATTTGTGGTCATGACCATTCAGATTGACCGGCACTGTTAAGGTGAACACTCAGCACCTCATAGGACTAGGTCCTTTATCTTCATACACAAAAAACAAGTCCAAAATTGTGACTGAAGAATTGTTTCATAATGGATAACAATTATAATACAACTGAATAAAAAATATTAAGGCAAGTCTTTATGAAGGTTTGTTATCTTTAAATTATTCCTCTCTTGCAACCACTTGTTATTTGTGTTGTATAAATGACCACATATATTACAAACTGGTTTTGTTTGTTCTAGTAAAAATAAACTTATATCTTTCCTGAAGTCCCTGTCAAAGAGAACAGAATTTTGAGTGCTCAATGTCTGTAATGCTAAGCTTTTCAATTTACCTTCCTTCTCCTATGTGACTGTCTTAACAAAGGATGGTGTGACTGGAATAAAACAGAGTTTGATATGATTTTTTTTTAAAGAAAATGCTTGTAGGTGGCAATGACTCATTTGTTATTCTCTGTTAGTTGCATAAGGACTTACTACAATCTACCTGTACCTGATGTTTTAAAGTTGCAACTACTGTAGTTGGTCATAACTCAATGGGTCAGCTGTTTGATTAATTTCAGCCTTCCAGTACCTTTTGTTCTCATTTTTCTTTCTGGCAGTGTAATTTTTAGTTACATTACAGATTAATATGAATGGTAATGTCAACATATTTCAGGTTGTAATGAGGAAAATATATGGGTATCATAAAGATAAGGTGACTTCAGCTATACTTGATGAGCATGTCTCTTGAATTATACTGTTTTTAAATATGCAGTGATAACATTCTTGGAAGTAAACATAGTGAGGTTTTGTTACGCTCAATGCCACTCTGAAGACATATTCCAGTTGGCTGGAGCCTGTGGCTGCAGCTGTCTCTACTTCATTACACCACTTCTAACACCTGCAGCTTTAGGAAATAACTAAGATTTTCAGATGACATCTTCTAGGCATTTATGTATGCTGCAACTTAAAATTATTTAATCTGTTTGCTAAAGGGGAGTGTTCTTTTGTTAAGAGCAGCAACTGATGAGAAGAAAATGTGCTGTAATAATGAAAAACAATCATTATTCCTATTACCATACTCAGGAGAAAAAATGAGGTTATACTAATGTTAATCTAACAAGCAGACAAAGATAATTAATTTCTGATATTTATACAACCAGTCTGGTTTATTCTTCTTTTTCCAGTTTTGGAGATTGTTAGGAGTCTGCAATGTTGTGAGCTATTACACTGCTGCTTGTATTTAAATGTGAGATAATAAGTTAGAGATATTGGCACTCTCATATTTTAATTTTGATGGTACAAAGGTCTCTTACAGTGATTAATTGTGTTTTAGTAAAAAGAAAACAAAAAAACCTATAAAAACCCAAAACATTTTGTGGAGGCAGTATTCTCACTTGACAGGATTACTTTTATGTTATTTTTTAACAATGATGGAAAAACCACTGTTTCTCATTGAGAATTGTATCCAACTTTTTTTTGAAATATTACAACAGAATTCAGATTGTTTCTGATATATATTCCAACACCTACAATAATGGAATATTAAATAACTTGTCCACATGCGCTACTGCTTTGTGAACCAGTTAGGTGGTTGTTTACACGTGAGATTATCAATATTTTCACAAACAGGATATATTTATATCCTGTTTATATGAGATATATTTATATAATCTTATACACATATTTTATTTATAATAGTTTATGTATAATATATGTATATAGTAGGATATGAACAGATATTATATATTGGGATATCAATATAATATAGGTAATTTTAATAAGAGTATCAATATTTTGAGAAATGCGAGATATAGTATCCATATTTGGAATGTTCAGAAATTCATTATGAATCAGATTTTATTAAAATCCTGTGCTGATGTTACACCTGTGCTTACTCATGTTAGTAGTCCTCACTGATTTCAGTGAAATTGTTCAATCCACAAAATATATCCTTTCCATAATCAGTCACAATAGTGAGAACTAAGGTTAAGATTTTTCAGCAGTGTCTATAGCTACATGATGGGGTTTTCAGAAGTCCTTTAGCACAAAGTTACCAATTATTTAAACTGAAACTAGACACCATTTAGTTCTGAAAATCCACAGAGGTACATATTTTCATATAGAAGTATGCCCTAATATTTGATCCTTAAACTAAATGAAGAAATCTTTTAAGAACAATGATAGACAGTCACTTTTTCCTGTGTGGTAGGAACTAAGGTTTTACTACCCTTTGGGTAACAAGACACTTAATAAAGGGAAAAATCCTTCGTAACACATGTCTCCAGTTGACCTACTTGGAGAAGAGTAATAGCTTTTGGTGACAGTCCTCAGAATAATAAACTCATTTGGAAATAAACCCTGAATGTTGAATTTCTTAAACTAAAATACTAGGACCTACATACCTAGGACTACATTCATATAAGTGCAAAGTCTGTTATATGTGTGATCAGATGTGTATTTATGTATATATGTCGTGCATATTTCTGCTTTGTGTGCATGTGCCTACAGGAATGCGTTGCCAGCCTTGCTATGGATTGGAGCTGAGGTCATGGAGTTGAGGCATCCTCACCTTCATCAGGCTAATGATTTTGACCTCAGCCACCAACAATCTTATTTCAGTTTACAGATCTCAAGTTGTGCTTCTATTACTTTGTTATGTGCATTTTCTTGTCTGCTATGTTGATTAAAAGCAAATAGATCTTCACTGTATTAAGGTTTCTGAATACCTGAGTAAACTCCAGTGCTTTCCTACCTGGTTATCTCTAGCACATTCGTTTTTCACTTATTCCCTGTCATAACTTCTCTGCAACATTGACCCTCTGTAGAGCTCCCTGCAAAGATGCTGACAGTTCAGGCTAATGTTGCCTTCAGTACATGCTGCTGCACAGACTGTTACACAGTCTCGACTTCATAGGTGCTTTGAGATTGTCGGTAGAATGGTAGTAGCAGCAGAAAACAGATGCAAATATTCCATGGGTATGATTCTAAAACCAAGTTATGCCACTAATGAAGAAATCAGTAACTTTTTTTAATATAATTCATAAACTTGTCCAAAGTTCCATATAGCTTTTAAACACTTTTAAAATTTACTATACTGGAGAAAATTAAAGATTATTCTCAAGGTGAAAATTTCAGTATCACAGGTCACTTTTAATTCTACCTCTCCATTTATCAAAGCATTCTGACCATTTCCTCAGAAGTCAGTTTATGTGTTTCTTTTGTGAACATTTCTTCTATTTTCCTGTATTTGGGAATTCCTCACACTCTGAAGTTTAAGATTTTTTAAGAAAAAAATGTGGAATCAACTGCTTTTAATAGATTTTAATCAGGTCACTGATGAAAAATGCTTCCAACAGAGTAAATGATCATTAATGTATGGCTGATTTTTTTTTTTTTACATAGTCTAATGGGGAAATTATATCTTTTTTGTTAATAAAGCACAACAGATAGTCCAAGTCACAATGAGTCCCTTTAGTTCTGTCTCTAATACTGGTCAATAGTATTTAATGAAGGATATTTAATTTATATGTGACTGCCCCAGCATACTTACCCAGTCTGTTTGTATCTCATGTCTGTGTATCATGGATAACCAATGACCAGATTTGTGCCTTTGTACTTAAATAGTCCATCAGGTTTTCAGCCCTTGAATCTACTGAGCCATTTTCAAGCTTAGTGAATCTTCACCATCTACCATGTCCTAGATCAGAGTAGTTTCTCAATCTCAGTGTGAACTGCATAAAGAAATACATTCTTCTCTTTGTCATGAAAGTCACCTTCCAGCTTTGTTTGGTCTTTTTTTTTTTTGGTCTCCGTTTGTACGGAGTGAAATAGTTTTTCCTATTCACGTTCTCCATGTCACTTGACTCTATAGGACTTCAGCTTAAACTGTCTCAGTCACGTCTTCCTTAGGCTGAAGTGGTTTACTCAAATTTTCCTCACATGAAAGCTATTCCTTTCCTCAGAGTATCCTTGTTGTCTAATTCTATTATATCTTTTGTGAGATGAGGTAAATAGACTACTATGAGCACATGGGATGGGGGCATACCATGGATTTTTGTATGGTGGATTCCACCTGTGCAGAAACAATGCATATTATAACTTCGTTCCAAAATCTTACAATTATAATGAGAATCTTCAAATCCAACTAACCTTAATTCATCACAGAGGCATACTTTGAAACACAGACACAATATCAACTTTTTTTTTTTTTCTGGAGCAAGTGATACCTCATTGGTAGGATATTGACTTTTTTCAGTGAAGTGGAGTATATCTTCATGGTTGTCTACATTTTTGAGGTATTGAATGATGGTCAAAACCAAAGCTATCTCAATACAAAGATCTGACAATTGGAGGCTCTCCTCTCACTCCCTTTGCCCTTAAGGGTTTACTTACATTTTCCTACTATAAACACTTTTCTGAAGACTGAATACTTTGAAATGGAAGGAAAGCTTAAATTTACATCAGACATACTTTTTCCTGTGCTTTGAAGATATAAAGTGCTGTGTATGTGTGTATTATTATTTATAGTTTATCTTGGATGTTTGCTTCAAACTTTCCCTTTTCCCTTCAACCTCATTTGAGCTTCCACTCATATATCCCTTTCTTTTATCTTATCCCTCTTCCCCTGATTCCACCACCCACTTTGTCCCTCTCGTCATCTTCCAAAATTACCAGTCAAGAAAGAAAAAAATAAAGAAAAATGAATTAAAGCAATATGGCAGCTGCAAAACATTAAATAACTTTCTGTCTTTTATATTATTTCTCTTGCCTCTTAACCCTTTGTCTTATCTCTTCATAAACTCTCAAAGGTACAGACCATATTTTATTCTTTGCTAGCAAGATTGGTGCCATACACCTCTCTGATGTGGAACACCTAAGCTTTTCTGTAACACAGGCTGTGGTGGTATTAATGTTTTAACTGACATGAAAAATAAAGTTGTATTTTAATTAACTAAAGATCTTACTTCGTGTAATGGAGAATTAGCTATTTAATGATCCCTGAACTCACTGCTACACCTATGTTTTGTTCTTTACTTTTCCTACTGGAGTTGATTGCCTACTTCAGCAGGCTTTGTGACAGGCTTGGTAAGACCTTAATACAGACATGGTTATGTTCTGGCCTTTAATGAAGGACTGTTACATCACATTTCCTGCATTCAGTTCACACCTCAGAAATAGTCATTACTGTGCCATTTAAAGTGTCACCTTGATATCATTCTAGTCTGCTGAAGATGTTGTGGACACACTCACAGAATGTATGGGAAGGACAGTAAGAATCTTTGCAAACTGAGGTTCCAATTCTTATTTCCAGCTCACTCTAAGTGATCTACTGCAACCCTAAGTGTTAATATAAACATCTGGAATCCTCAGTATTTGGAATTAAAAAAGTTATTCCAGGGTGTTTACAGGAATTTGGAACAGGTAAATGACTTAGAAAATCATTGCTATTTTACTGTGTAGGGTGGTGATATTTGTTGATTTAATACTGACACATTTAGCCCTGAAACTTATTTTCTGTAGAGATAGGCTATCCAGGTGTGGGTTTACTAGGAGGAGGTGGAAGACAGGAAGGCTATATATACTGCAAGCCACCATTCAGATGGGGACTTCTTCATGCAGCAGGATCTTTTGTCCCCATATACAGTTGTGTGGCCTGGTAGCTCCACCCAGACATTATGCAGGTGTGACCTCCCCAGTGAAACATGTTCACTCTCACCTGTCCTATCTAACCTTTAGAAATTGGAGCATTTGAAGTCATCTCTTCCTGTAGACATCTCACTGAAATAGGAATGTGACCAGGGTTACTCATCCATATCATGTGATGGATCAAAATTACCTGAACATGATACAAAATCTGCTGGTGTCTTTCCCCTGCTATCATAAACTTCTACAGTTTATGCTACAGATGCATACATACATACATACACACATGCATACACATATACACATGCATACACATATACACATATTTTTCAAAAAACGATACTGAGGATTACTTTAAAACAAGGGCAGTCATTTTTCCTCTTTGCTGCACTAATCTGTCTATGAATGTCTCAGTACATTTTTAGAGATATAAGGGATATATCTCTCAAGTAGACATTTTTTTTTACAAGTAAACAGATATCTTACATGCACATAATAACTCAAAAATACTCTTCAAAAAAAGCAGAAGATTTTGAATTACTGTGTGATAGTTATCCAGTTAATTCTAAAATGCAATATTTTTGTACACTATATCAAGGTTTGTTTTCACTTTATCTACCTATAGATGAATGGCCATCTTCTGGCATCATTTGACTATTTTTTGTGCATAAAAGTTTTCAATTTATTCTTTCAAAGCTCACAAATCTCTCACAGCCCATAACCCTTGCTCATCACTATAGGAATATATGATGATGTCAGAAAAATTCCTGAGAAACATTTCATGTACTGAGCAGACCACAGTATGAGGAACAATTACAGGTCTAAACAGAATTAAAAGGCTATCAAATTGAGTATGTACTTCAACAAGGACAAAATTCTCTCAGAGTTCTATAGTTAGGTAATTCTTTTTTCCATCTATAATTTTACTAAAGATAGTAGGTTTCTTGTTTTGTTTTGTTTTTTTTTTTCAAATCCTTATCTGTAGGTCTACTTCATGAGTGAAAAATAATGTTACTGTAAATTTAAGCATAAATAGAACACTTAATTTTTAGTATTTGTTTTTCTATTACTCAATTGATTCAGTAAAATTAATTTTAATGTTATGCTGAATTCATTAAGATCAGTAACTCAGATTTTCTTAACATTTAGGTCTCTCCCATTGTTGAAATGGTTAATCAGAATACATCCCAAACATGTATGAGAATCAGTTTTTAATCATGAGAAATTATTCAGAATATGTCCATTAAGTATACATCAGCTTCCAAGACCCTTCTCTTTATTGGGCTGACAGTTTCTCTGTGCAACATGTCCTTAAATATGTGCTTTAAAAGAATAAACAATAAGAACAGTTGTTAATGAAGCCAGTGAGGCAACTCACATTTGGAAATTGAGGCACATTTTCTTTAAGATATAGATCCTCTGACCCTCACTTATCCAGAATGTGACATGGATGTAAGCAAGCAAAATCCTGGAGCTTTTCACATTAGTGGATTTATTGTCACAGTGTGTATGTAGTCAGGACCGAACAAAACATGTTCTGGCTCTTTTAAGAAGCAGATGCAGGATTAAGAGATGAACTGAATTCTTATTCCTAACACGTTGCCATGATTTTAAACCATCATGAAGAGAAAGTCTTATGAAAAAGTCCTTGTATTTTACTTCCTAAAAGGTTTAGAGAAACTTTTAAACAAACAAACAAACAAAAAAGGATTTACTTATTTGATTAGAGCTAGCAAAGTTAGAACCTAGCTATTCCCTGGTGCTGAACAGATGCCCATAAAAAGAGGATTTCTTCTTGTCTCCGCATTGGTGTAATTTATTAGTTTACTGACAGATTGCTCAAGACTGAGATGGTTGCTTACCACAGTTATGACTTGAATTGATTTTAGCAATACATGGTTTGTACAATTAAGGCCATTGTGTGGCTTCAAGTCATAGCCTGTTTGTTTACATAAAAATAAGAACTGTATATATTCCATTCAGTAAACTTATCTGTGAAAGTCTTGGTGGTTTTTGCCCTGTAGTCCCAGAGGAGAAATAAGGATGTAAGAATTGCCTATATCCTAGATCACATTAGTCAGTAAATCACATCATATAAATACCACAAATCTCAATTGAATCTCATTTTTACTTATGTTTTGCTTACAGAATATTTTCAAATCTTTCAAGTACCTCTTATCCTAAATGACTGGACATATACGACTTATAAATTGCAGTGTTCTGTACATGATTGTCCTGTCCCCTGTATGAAAAAGACTTTTTTTGTTGTTGTTTGTTTGTTTGTTTGTTTTGTTATTTTTTGTTTTGTTTTGTTTTGTTCTGGTTTTTAGGTTTTTTTCTGTCTCTTTAAACTGTCTGCCTTTATTTGACTCAGTATAAGTACAATGTTGAAATGGGAAAAAAGAAAAAGTGTATGTCAAGAAAGACAAGGAAAAATAAAAAAAAAAAGAAAAAAAGGGGGAGGGGGGGTGAGGGGGAAAAGAAAGAAAATACCTGAATTTAAGAAAACGTATTTAGAACAATGAATGGAAATATTGATATTAATGTGAGATTCAAACCAGTGAGATTATAAAGCTTTTAAGCCTATTTCCACTACTTTTTATACAATTTATGTTCAAAATGAAACTGTATTCACATTTTTCATTATTTTGAATTTATTAAATAAAAGCTTGATCTTTTTTTGCAATTACACTTCAATTTTTCCTGTCGTTATGATAAGCTGTTTGAAGATACAGATTATAATATCAGGATAATAAGTACTGTACAAAGTAAAAATACAAGCCAAGAAACATCTAAGGAGATACATGAGAACTGCTCATAGCACTTGTCCACATGGTAAATACTAGTTTCAGTGAGTCAGAGTTTAATTATATTAATGTCTTCTGTAGACATCAAGGCTGAAGACAGGTTTAAGTGCATGGAGAGAAACAGCTGTTTTTAAAGATGTTAAAAAGATCTGCTGCCTATGAAGGACAACATCAAAGCAAGAAGTTGCTGCTTCAATGAAGATAGAATAATTGGATGATGTTGTTAGTGGAAGTAGGGGCTGGTTTCCTGGCAGTGACTGAAGGTCTCAAGGCTGTTTCAATTATTTTGGCCATCAAGTAATTTGGAATATATACCTTAATTATGCACCATATATCATCACAAGACAAGCCCATTGAGAATTGTAAAAAGAATGAGCAAATTTTCCAGCATCTTAGGTTAAAGAGTGCTGAAATTCTACAGCTTCTGGGCAAGTACTCTAACTGCCAGGAATCACTATGAAAAAGAGGGTTAATAAATCTGCCCCTGTTTGAGACAGAGAAAAGGAGAGAGGAAATAAACATAACTTTCTTCAGAAGAGGAAACCTGGATCATGAGTGGTGAAGGTGCCAAGTGTTTCCTATTGGTTCCTTATAGAGATAAACAAGAGTGGTAGAAGTTTAACTAAAGTGTTCTTGGGAGGTCTTGAGATGTGCCCAACTTTGTTTTACAGACATTGCTGTTTATCTAAAGAAGACTTCTTTCTTCCACTGAGTATGAAGTTCAGGAGTAATCATAATGATCTTCTGAATGTCAGTCTGTTACACTGGTTCTAGTGTAAAGTCACTATTTCCCATGCTTCCAAAATGTTGTGATTGACTCCAAGAACCTTCAGATGATGTTTAAAGTGAGTCCACTGTCTTGATTTGAACATGACACACATAAGCAAGCTATTTCAAAGATAGTGGGAGGTAAACAAATAATTAAATTTTGTCTTTGTGGTTTTCAATAATATTTCTAAATTAATTTCTATAGATGTATGTTTTGTTTTGTTTTGGTTTTTTTTTCAAGTATACTCTCATTAGTGTCAAGTGCAAGAGGTAGAAAAAGCCTGAGAAATAAAGGAGATGGAAACAGAAAAAATAGAGCTGTGAAAGACATAAACAAAAAGAAAGAGGATTGTGTAGACACAGATTTAGGGATCAGGACCAAACCCCACAATTTACAGTTATGTGTCTAAACTTAGTCTTGAATTCAGTCCTTCAATTTTGTAATAGATTATGTTCTGGGAAGATTGATGTTGGTTCACAAATTTCCATATGAATAAAAGAAATATGTTGTCAGGACTTGGTATTCCTTAGATAATTTCCTACTCAAAGGAAAACCTTTTTCTTTCATGTGATTATTGCTTATTAGAAGCTTTCATTGTTTAGTAGCATAACAACAATATTTTTTTTGAAAAAAAAAAAAAGTTAAAAAAAAAAGTGCTCAGTATCTGAGTGCCAGGGTGACACTGTAGCAGAGTATGGTGGAAAAAAGGCATGCACATGGTTAAGAGCCATACTAAGAGCAAGTATCCCCAGAAGGAGCTTTCCACTCTGATGTAGAAAGGAAATGGATGAAGGATTACTGGGATTTGTACTTAGTGGTGACTGAAGTGGCTCTGGTATCTCAGGTCCAAGTAAATTTTGAAAACAGGCTCTTAATAATCTCCTCAAATAAGCTATGTCTACAAATGTCACACGATATCTTTTTCTTTTACATTTTAAAATATGATTCTGTATACAAATCCAATATTTATGTAATTTTATTTTGAAGCCATAGAGACTGGTGCAGCATTTTATATTAAGATGTTAATGACTAGAATATTGGTAAAGTCCTTCTGTAGTAACTCATTTCATGGTTCAACATATTAAGTGATTTTATGCAATTGGTACATATTTGTTTAGGAGTGTGCTCTGAAAATAATTCCCAAAATGACTCACCCTCTCCAATCCATCTGCAAAGTCATGGTTATAAATGTTTGTGATTTTCACAGCCTTTCTAATTGTGTAGAAATTCTTCAGAGGCACATGGCTATACTAGCACTATAGCAGACTCTGAAAGCTCTCTCTGCTGATGTTTTCATCTTGTTCATTTAGAATGAACGTGCTTTACAATGTAAGGAAACTGGAAGTTACACTCAGAGTGCGAACAGTGAGGTAGAGGCTTTCACAGCGGAGCATGTGCTGGTAGCAAGGCACATGGGGAAAACAGAAGCTCTGTCAACTCAACAGGGGAGCCCGATCTTTAGAAAAATCTCAGTCGTGGTCTCTACCTGGCAGAAGGTCACATGCTCAGAGCTTGCCAGGGCAGGTGTGACAACTCAGACAGGGTGCCCACAGAAACACACAGCACTCCAGGTCACAGGTTGTAAGGAATGTCACAGCCTGACACTGTCAACCACTGACAGTGATGGGAACTTCTGTGTGCAGTGTGAACAGGTAGATGATCTCTGCTGCATAATGAAGTTACAAGAGGAAGTTGAAAGGCTGGGGAGCATCAGGGAGTCTAAGCAGGAAATAGACTGGTGGAGCCAGGACCTGCCCTTCCTGAAACAGAAATGGGAGCAGCCATCAGAAAGCACCCAGGACCAGCGAGACCCTGTATCCTGCCCCTGTCAGACCAGAGGCAGTAGTCACGACGGAGGGAATGAAGGGAGACAAGTTCATTATTGTGGCAACAGACAAACTCCCTCCTTGCCCACTTCATCTCCCACCCTGCCCCACCTAGTGTCACTGAAGAACAGATATGAGGCCCTGGTTGAGAAAGGCCAGCCAAATGATGATACAGTCAATGGGCAACTTACACCTGAGATTCATCTGCAATCAGAAAGGCCTACTTCACATATCAAAACCACAAATAAGAAAAGGGCTATAGTTGTAGGTGACTCCCTTCTGAGAGGAACAGAAGGTCCAATATGCTGGGCAGACCCTTCTCACAGGGAAGTCTGATGTCTTCCTGGAGCCTGGGTTAAGGATGTGACTAGGAAATTTCCTAGCTTGGTACAATCCTCAGATTATTATCCATTGCTGGTCTTCCATGTAGGTGGTGAGAACACTGAGAATAGTAATATAAGAATGATCAAAAGGGACATTAGAGCCCCAGGAAAACTGGTGAGGGATTCTGGTGCACAAATTACCTTTTCCTCTCTCCTTCCAGTGGCAGGCAGCAACATCGGAGTGAACAGGAAATTCTATATCCTACAGCTCTTTGTAGAGCCTTGAGCTGTCACTGCCATGTAATTCTAACTTTAAATCAATGTAAAGGTTTTTATTTTTTTATTTTTAATCTCTTTTTTTCCCCTCCTTTTCTCTCTCCTAATACCCATCCTCACTCCTATCCCATTATTTCTTCTTTCATTTTGACTAAGTGTTTAAGTAAGTGGCAGAAATTTGCTAAACATCACATGATCTATTAAAAAAAATTTTTTCTGAGGAGTTCTGAAGTATTTACATGCTGTCTTCTATATACTCTTTAATGTTTAGAAAAAGTGGAATAGTTTTGTTAGATACAAAAGAAAATAAATCAAGATCAAATAGCTCCTTATTTCAAATACATTGTTTATGGAACTCTTACGTTGTTAATGAAGAAATTCAGGAAGAGTTTATTTTCTGAGGTTTTTCTAGCAGAGACTGTCTATAAGCCTATCTTTCTGCAGGATGCACATTGCTTCTCCATACCTTAGGCAATTATTTATATTCTACTGTAGCATGTATTTGTCATTGTTCACTCTAACTGTTGTTTTTTCTTGTAAAATGTCAGCATAAAATATCTTAATAGTGGCTTATGCAATGTTGTAAATGCTTTGATTTAAGAATATTAATTTACTCTTATTCTGTTCTCTAGAGGAAATATCTTCAGAATTTTTACTTTGTTCCTCCATTTACCTGCCTTGGCGGCCTAGGTATAGAAGAAAGGCAAAGTTGTCTGTGCTGTCATCCTTCTGCTTTTTCAAATTTGAATTGCTTGGGTGTAGTGAGGGAGTTCATGCTGTTTATCCTAAACATTTTCACAGTAGTCCTTCTTTAGATTTTAATATCTGCAGATGAGTTGATCCTTTTTTTAACTGTGGCATTGAACACAAATCTGATCTAGTTTCATACATTTAAGTTAGAAATTAAATACTAATCAGTATTACTATAAATACCAATAAGTAGAACTTCAGTCCTCAGACAATGTGAAAACAAAATTTGTAAACAATGCTACAGAATATGAAATAAAAATAGGATGAATTGTCAAGGCAAATTATTATAGACCAGATTAATTTTTTATATAATAAATTAACAGGTTCTATAAACATAAGAGAAGAATGTCATATGTCTTGCTTGGAATAATATTAATGGAATAGTGTCACATGGTGTTCTTGTAAGTAGGTTAGAGAAACGTACTACCATAAGATGCTGCAAAATGGCTGAAATCCAAGGTGGTTATCAATGACTCATTTTCAAAGTGGAGGATGTATAGATCTGAGTCTTTGCAGTTCCGTTTTAGCTTTTTCTCAGTGATAATGCAATAGAGGATACAGTTAAAACAAAACAAAACAAACAGAAGATGATGGAGGTTACAAGCATACCAGGGAGCCTAATTAGCATTCCAAAAGGGATTTAAAAGTTAAGGAAATGTTTTCTTGAAGGCTGTAGTATGTCAAGAAAAGAGATTTTCTATATTTAGAAATGAACAGACACAAGACAAGTGCCTTTTAAAAGGTCTGCGGAATGGAGCGGAACTCAGTTTGAACATCAACAGAAAACTGAGTAAAAGGGTCTTCCAGAGGGGAAAGGATATATTTACATATTCATAGCAGGTAAGAAGAAAAATAATGGGCTTAAATTACAGCAAAGAAGATCTGGGTTTGATATAACAAGAAAGAATTCAAACAGGAAGGCCAAGGAAATACTGGAATACATTGCCTGCAGATGCAGCAGAATTCCCTCTACCTGGGGATTAGATTAAGATAGCTGAAACCACACCCTGGCATGCCATTTCTTGGTGAGTCTCGTGATTCAGGAAGTGTACTGTAAAAGGATGACATGTGCCTATGTTGTATTCAGATTGCAAGTTCAGAAACCTTTATTTTTTTTATCAGTACTTGAAAGAAAGAAACAAAACTTATATTCAATTTTTGACAGACTTAGTTTCTCGATTTTCATTATATAACTACTGCTGAGGCCCCACACTCTTCTTGACAGTTTTGTGGAGCCCAATCTGACAGCTCATCTTTATGAGTTAGGGTTCTGTTCCAACCCCAAGTTAACTAATTGCTTAGTCTCCTTTCTGAGAGTGTAAACAAGGGTATCAATGGATACCAAATGTGACTGTGGTTTTGGTAAACTACATATTGATTGAGACCAGGGCTTCATTTAATGTGGGCTGAAAAACAGAAGATAGAAACACATTTTAGTCACCACCACCATAGGCCAGAAACATAACTGAGAATATTACAAATCTTGTTACAAAACTTTTGAAAGGCCTTGTTCCATGCTGCACTTTATTTTTTTGTTTGTTTGGTTTTAGTTACACTCTGCAGTATTGTTATATTAGAATATATATCATAAGTGTCAAATAGCTGAAAAATAGAGGAATTCTATCCCAAATTAGAGGCTGGAGATTGCACACAGGTTGAAGGCTACACTTACATGCAGATATTTTAATTGAAAAGGATATGAATGTGTGACATGTCCCTTGAATAGCAATATTTTTTGTTGTTTTGTATTTTTATGGTAATTCTAGAGAAAAGCTTTAAAATTATGTAAAGAAACAAATTCTGTGGCTGGAAAACTGTCAATTCCCAGTTTCTGGTTATAATTTAAAAACATATATCACAGGAATTAAATATGTTCTTCATAGCTGCCAACATTTTTTCTGCCTATCACTCCAATGGCAAACTAGTATTTGGATGACACAAGAAATTAGTCACATCATACTTTAATATATTTTACAGTAGAAAAATTACCCCCTTTTTTATATTTCTTTTTCATTTGACGGTATTTATTGGCATGAACACTGTAAGTGGAACAAAGAATTCTAGGCAAAAATATGACACTAATCTTTTGAACTTGACCTGTGAGGGCTTACAAATAGTACCACTTCCAAAAATTCCCCTAAGGGCTTGATTTCTGACAATTCATCATTTGCAGAACATGGTGTTTCATGCAGCAGTGGAGACTATTTCCTATTCAGCAGTGCACTATTCCACCTCTGGTAATGATGGAATCAGGTACTCTACCTCCCTCTTTTCCATGGACAAAGGATGTTAAATTTCTCGTACCTGATGTTTTCAGAAGATGCATATGATTGTACAGAATGAAAATTCTAGCAACTCATATCTGGAGACTCATAGGTTACCCCCCTGTTTTGTTTTGTTTTGTTGTGTAAGGTGTTTTTTTGGTTGTGGTTTGTTGTTTTTCTTTTTTCTTTCCTATTTAAGGTAAGAATCTATCATTTAAGCATGTTAAAGTTTACATACTGTTAAAATGAAAGAAAATTTTCATTTTCTTTTTTTTTTTTTTTTTTAATAATACAGAATGCCTCCTTATGTTTTTATCTTTCCAACTCATACCTAAACCAAAACAAAACTAGGAAGTCCATGAGGTTAACACATTTTATCTCAGCACTTCTTTGGACTTTTTGGTAGGCCTAGCAGGGAATTTTCTTCTGCGGTATGATTTCATTAATTAAATACATGATAATTTGAAGAAACAGAAAATGTATGAGTTATACTTTTAAATTTTTTTTTTAATTAAACAATGTGCATTGCTTATTAAACTTTATTGGGTGTGTATATCAATAAATGTTTTTTTTTAAAAAAGGATATGTGCTTGAGCTATGATACTTCATAGAGTTCAGCATTAATCAAGCAAGAAAGGGAAGAGACCAGCATAGCTGAGTCACGACCTGTGGGTCAAGCTAAAAGCTAAGAACAAGCTACACAGGCAGTGTAAACAGGGACAGGTATCCTGGGAAGAGTACAGAGGTGCTGCCCTATTGTGTAGGCATGAGATCAGGAAGGCCAAGGCACGGTTTGGACTGAACTTGGCAAGGGACCCAAAAAATAACAAGAAGGGCTTCTTCTACAGGTACATCAATGAAAAAAAGGAAGGAGAAAAAAAAACATATCCCCCCTGAAGAACAAGAACAGGGAGCTAGTAGCAAGAGATGAAGAGAAGGCTGAGGTTCTCAATGTTTTTTCTTCCTCAGTCTTCACTGGCAACCTCTCTCCCAACACCTCCTGCAAATTACTACATTTTAGAAAGATTTAAAGTCATATTAATGTGTGTTTAACTTGTAAAACTTGTGCAGTAGAAAATTGCAGAATTTAAAAGAGCTTTAGTAGTTCATAGGAAACAGTCTGGAAGCTTAGTAAACTCTGAAACCTAAGTTAAAAACAAAGTGATTCTGTTTACTACTGTGCGGCACTTATCAATTACATATGCAAACAGAAAATGTTTCTTACAGAATTCACTTCTAAATGAGCTTTTGTTTCTGGTTGAAAACTAAATCTTTGTAAGCTTCAGTATTGCAGAAATCAGAGTGAGTAAGCTGATATTTTATTCCCTAAATCATTAGTGCTATAAGATTCTCTTACCTTTTGTCACCCCCAACAGTTTTCTTTATGAACCAACTCTTCATGTGAGGGATCAGCTTTTCAGAATCTTATTGTGGTGTTCTATTTCCTACCTCCCTCACTGTGTTTATAGTGAATGCACTGTTTGTATATAGAGAGAGGACATCAGAAACTCCACAACTTACTGGAGTTTAGTCTATGAAGAGCTGGTTGTAAACAAAAATGAGAAAAGACCAATTTGCTTTGTACAGGAATGCTGTGTGGTGGGTTGATGTGTTGTTTTTTGTGGCTTTAAATACTCTTCTTGCAGTTTATTGCCTCTTTCTTTACCATTCAAACAAACCATAAATACTATCCCTATGAGATATGATGTCTCATAAAAAGTCATATTAATTTACTTTCTATTGTAATTATTTTTAATGGAAATATGCCTTTTTGAAATTATAACTTTGTAATTGTGCCTACTTCACTAAGCACAGACCAAATGTAATTGAAATGCTCCAAAATCTAATACAATTCTAACAGAAATCTAATACAAAATAACCTAAATGCCCCAAAAGCCTGCTCTGTGCACTGACTATTGTATGAACATGCAACTGAACACTGAAAAAAAAGGTGTATGGGCACATTTGGGGCACATCTGTAAGTACTATATCTTATTTCCAGATTGCTGCTGACAGAGTACAGTGTTGCTGAGCAAAGTAACATAGTTTAGAAATATAACAATAAAGAACTTGGTGCAGAAAACTGTATTTCACTTCTAGACTTTTGTTTAGATGTTAAAGGTTTGAATTCAAAGTGCTTTTATTTTTTATAATCAGTACATAAACTAATTAATAACTAAGTGGTATTACTATTCAGCAAAATAAGAGCTTTTAAAAATATTTTAGCCTCAGGGTATTTTATGGATTCAGTTATGTTTCCACTTGTCTGTAGTGATGACCACTGAAGTATCAGAATTTAAAAAATCCTTTTAATTTGATTTATCTTTCCTCTGCAACAGATTATTTCCTAAGATTTAGAACAAGAGGAGAGTCAGACTTTTCCTGGTTTTGAGACCTTTCTTTTACTTTTGAATGTTATTTTGTAATTTTCCTGTTTCCAGCTACTGAGAAGAAAACAGAAGGAGGAATTCAGTCTTCATAGAGTATGAATCCCTCTGAAGGCTTCCACTCTTCTCTGACTGTTAAGGGAGCCTTGGATGACATTATTCTTAAAAGAGGCATTTGAGATGTAAAGAATTATAGTTTGCACAGACTAAAATGTTAGTATTTTCTAACTTTGGAGCTCATACTTATGTAAAAGACACATTCATTCTCTGTAATCTTACTCTTTAAAATGTATGAGACAAAAAAAAAAAAAGTTTAATTTTGTTTGTTTGTTTGTTTGTTGTTTTGGTTTTTTTTTGTTTTTTTTTTTTTTAATTATTTGGATACTTAGCAGACATCACCAGAATACACTATACTACAGGAACTGTAGCCTCGACAGGTGACACATAAGGCATAGCTGGCCTGTAAAAGAGGTTCATGTAGCCTCTGGCTTTCTTCACAAGTTTCACACAACATGCTAGGGACATGTCAGAAAAACTCTGAGCCAGATAAAACACTTTTAGCAACAAAAGCAGCCATTTCTTTACTGCTGTCTTCTTCAGGCACTTTCCAAGTCATGAGGCCACTTGCTGTGTGTGTATTCCATGTGCATAGCAGAACCACTCTGTGCATGCTCATATAGCCAGCAACTCCCTGACAAGCGGTGATCTTCCTGCCCATTCCATCAGGACATGCCTGACAGCACATTCAACCTGCCTGGGAAATGCAGCATTTTCTGAAGGTACATTAAAAGAATGCACTCTTCATTAAGTTTCTAGAAATTTTCCTGGTTTCTTCAGGATGTCTGAAAGAGATGTGTTTTGATGCATGCGTGTTGCAACAAAGAACACTGAAAGAGCTGTGAGATTCCAGGGACTTTTCATTGTACAGCCTCTATTACAGAACTAGATTTACCTCAATCTGGTAAAGTCAGATTAGTTCATTAGAAATTATAGAGGTTGCAGATATCAAAATACATTAAATAAATTACTTTTAAGCTAGATGGGTTAAGATCTAGATTTGGGATTTCAGGAAAACTGAAAATGTATATACTCCATGTCTCCTCTTAGTCTTTGAGAGTTCACTATTTCTGGAGAGAAATGCCTGATCCTTTTCGAGGAAAGGAATTACAGATAAGAATAATAAAAAGTTTCACTTGGATCAGAACATCAGCTGTGAAGACAAGCTATGGCTTTTATTATTTCTATTATACAGTTTTAGCAGTGATTGATTATGTATTTCAAAGTGTTTACTAACACTAAAAGTTCATTTGAAAATCTAAAAGAAGATATTTTTTTCAATATATTATCTCTTTGTTTAGAATTAAAAATACACACATGAACATACATAAACAAATGCAGAGAGCAAGAGCAAACGCTTTTCTAACTTAAAAGGAAAAAAGTTCCGGTTTTAAGGCAATGACCTTGAGAAGATTGCATAAATTAGATAAAGGGAATGTGCTTTGATTCCCTGGGAATAGTGAAGTCTGAATTTCCCCCAAACAGGCTGTTAATTTCAAAGATCTGTGCATCTAGGCAGAATGTAAAACAAGTGATTGCAGTAGATACTACTGTAATGAAATAAAAAAAAAAGCTGATAGGCAAGAAAAAGACATGCAAGAAATGGCTGGTTATTATAGGCATCTGACAGAACTGTAATTAAAAAAAAAAAAAAAAAAAAAAAAAGGTAAAGTTTCCTTTTCATGGTATGTAATAAGGGCTTTTGCATTCTTGTATATATCTGCACACAGATTTTAAACAGCAGTCCAAATAAGTCTGTTATTTGCCTTGGAAAATAAAATGTTAATAATAAACATAAGGGTTTTGGTGGATTTTTGTTGGTTTTGGGGTGTCTTTAAAGCGTTCTTTTCAGTGTAAGCACTCAATTCATGTAGCCTCTGTTTCTGTTTACAAAGATAGGAAAAAAGTTATTAGCATCACAGAGATGAAAACAAAAAAATTATCAGTTTATCCCAGTATCCACAAACAGATAATGAAGAAACTTCTGTTTCATTTCCTTCTGGAATTAAAAGGGAAGTGTAAATGTGGCATATCTCCATCCAAAAAGTTAAACCAGATTCTGACAGATATGATTGGGTGCTTCCTTTTAACCTTTGGCTGCTTAGCTATTTCTTTGAAGTCATTCCTGCCACAGGTAGTGAAAACTGAGCGCATGTTATTTTAGTTACTCCTTCCCAAACAGGAAACAGTTCTTTCATAATGTGCATTTTTTATCATCTGATTTATAGCCTTTGTTTGCTTTGCCATTCTGTTCATCTTTGCAGAAAAATAAAATCTTTCATGCATACCTTTGTTGTTCCTATTCTTCACAAGATCTGAAAAGCTTTTTTGAGGAAAAAGGTTTAGACTTCATTGAAATGTAAGACAAATATTCAAATGATCATATTCTTATTTCACCTTTAAAACAGATCGTTCTATGTAATTAGAGTAGTGTTTGGCCATTTTGCCTTTTTTTCTTTTTCCTTGTCAGAATTAGTTTAAATACTTATTTACAGGAAATTTGAAGGCAACAGAGGAGAAGGTACATTTACAAATGATAGTCGTTTACACATTTCAAGGATTGCTTTGTGTCACCAAAAAGAATACAATCCATGCTTTTATTATGAAAATGTCTGTAATTTTTTTCCCATAGAAAACAGTACATCTCCTCATCTATAACAGATCCCACTAAAGTCTTCAAGAAAGGAAATAAACAATATTATTACAACGAAATAAAGATTAAAAAATGAAGTACAAATGTACATATTATGAAAAGATTTCAGGATGTATTTTTGTGTGCATTTCTTATGCATCCTGACTTTTTGTATATTTAACAGGTAATGTAAAAACATTCTTTCAGGCTGTAATCTGATAATATGCACCTTCTGTTTAGTATCTCTATATTGTGTCATATCTGTATTTTATGCAATGACTGCAAAACCTATTTAGCATTATCTGAATTCTATAGTGTATTAGGCAATATCTCACAACAGATAGACAATTTAGTTATGTGTCTTGGCACAGATATGCGTTTTTTATGAAAGCTGATGTGTATTACAAATTAAAGAAATATATCTCTAATATAAAATGTACAGGTTAAGCTAAATATTTTTCTCATTAGATTCAACCTTGCTTATTCTCAGAAGAAATGTACATTACCTTATGGTTATGTATCTACAGTCTACACTTGATTGCTCTCAAGTTATTTAAAAAAAAAGTATCTCAAAGTAACAAAATGTGCATTTCAAAACATCTGTTACTGACTATGTCTTTTGGGGCAACAACTATGCTAACTCAGCCTCTGGTCAATGAGAACTTGGTGTGCTAAACAACAGTATAACAGCAGATGTACAATAATGGCCAGAAGGCTGGAATATTTTGGCTACTGCCTCTTCCGTGGTAACAGGAAATGAATAGCTCATGGAATAATCTGTCTAAGTATTTCTTTGTCATTCTTTGCCTGACTCCAGCATGAATTCAATAAGACAGCACTTTGTTCTTTTAAAACATCCATATTCCAACACCTAAGTTTTGATGTTCCTTTTGCACAAGCAATGCTTTTCTACCAGCTTACTGAAGACAAATATTTTCTTTTGGGCTAGAATGGTTTTTTAATAATTTTTGCAGTGTTTCTATACTTTCAAAGAGTGCTTAAGGTAGTGCTAATGTTGTGGTTTGCATTTAATGCTTATGGCTTATATGAATATAAGATTAAATACAAAACAAAACTACTACTACTAATAATAATGAAAAGAAGTTTTAGTCTAGCTCTAGATTCTAATTCCATTCCTCTTCCTTCAAGGAAATTTTTTTTAGCTCCTTAAAAGTAATAGTACTTCAGTATTTTTTTCAATGCTCTATTTTTCCACCTGTTCACCAAAATTGTTTATGTCCTTATAATAGGTCTTTCCAAGGCATTTTCTATAGTGTTAGACTCCTACAGTGAATGGAATGTCAATTTTTGTACACATCAAGTACTTTGAGAAGGTATTACCTGGTAGAAAGTTCTTAAAAGATTTTATCATTCCACTGATAAGAACTCTTTATGCTCCTGCTATAATGAAAAAAAAAAAAAGAGAAAAAAAAAGAACAAGAAAAAAAAAAAAAGGCGGGGGGGGGGAAAGAAAAATAAAAAGTAATCCCAAATGTGTCCAGGTAACAGAATTTTTGCTTAATCATCTAGAGATAACTTCAGTTAGTTGAATTAATTTGGCTAGAAAGGCCTGTAAGAACAGACCTACACATACTATGTTTCAGTTTGGCTACAGAGGTCACAAGCAGTTTTGTATTTCCCAAAGGATTTTTTAAAAGCAACTTAACTGTATTATCTAAGTGGGGACTTAGCTAAGACAAGTGGTATATCCTGGCATTGAGCAGCCTTCTCTTTGCAAAGCTGTATGATGTCCATGTCATGCTCTCATCCCACTTGATGCAAACATCTGCACTATTATTTTGACCAGGAGATGTGTAATTATATATTGCATATTTCTGCAGGAGAGACCTTAAGAGCTCCCACCTTGACTTGTAACAACTTTTAAGATCATATTTTATAGTTGTTACTAGATGCTTTTTTTATGGAGCAAAACTTCATTTCAGGTTGTTCGAAGAATATTTTAACAAACTATCAAAAATTTCTGGGCTAATATCTGGTATTTCCTTTTGATCAGCCCAAAGAACTTGACCACCTTCATTTCAAAGTGGCATAAAGATTTTTGTTTAAACTTTCTGAAATCTGGAATGTGGCAAGGATAGCCTTATGGTGAACACTTCTAAATTCTAGTGGAAATGAGAAGAATCAAGAACAGTTTCAAGATAAATAAGACAAACACTATACCACACTTCTTATATACAAACTATTTCTGTACCTATTTATATCCACAGGATTGTTGTTTGTTAAATTAGTCTTTTGTTAGCTTAAATTAAAAAACCCCAATCATTAAAAAAGCAGAAGTACTTAAAATAGTAGATAAATCGTATTTTCAAAAACTAATTAATGATAAATATGTAGTATTGTTTAAAATCTAATGACAGTGTAATGGCAAAAAAAATGCCTAGAATTATAAAAGCTCACAGATATATACAAGATTATTTGATGTATTTGCCACAATGCAATGTGTCTGGAAGTGTTACTGGAACATATACAGCATAACATAACAAAACTTAGCCAAAGAAACAGAAAAAACCCTAATCATTAAAATGAAACCACCTGCCTTGCCCTGCTGAATGTGGGAAAGGACTCGTCAGGTCATTGTGTCTGTTTTAAGCTCCCTGATAGCTATTCTGGATTCTATTTTACTCTGGATCCTCATTTACACTAGCTTTAGCTGTGATTTCTGTTGGAAACAAGTATGCATTCTAAATTTGCCTTCACTAGGAAAAGAGCTACAAAACTGGTTAAATCTGGAAAGACTTACTGGCATAAAATCATTGCTGGAATGAGAAACTAAGAATTCTAGTGAGCTGATAACCTTCTGAGTTTATGGCATCTCATCCATACTACCTCCTTCTGAAAAGAAGCAAACTGGTAAAAAGAGAGAGAAATAAAACCAAAATAAATTAAATCCAAAGAACCCACTTAACCTGTTGGTTTGTCTTTTTTTTTTTTTTTTTCCTTTCCTTCCAAAATCTGTGGGTTGAATGTGGGAGATTCAAAATCCAGCTCTGAATTAGGGTTCTATGTCCCAGAGCCATCATTAATGCTGAGGAATAATACAACCATGACAGTGTAAGAGATGTGTATTTATATGCACTGCTCATGAAAATCCCAAACAACACTAATGGTGTTTTATTTGAGAGCCTTTGATGTTAATAAAAGATAGGTTTATGCCAAGTCTGGCACGTCAGAGTTTGAATTGTATAAAGGCACCAGCCACAGCAGCTTTGTTCTGCATGAAGGCCTACATGTTGAGAGAGAGATTGTGCTTGCAGCTGTGAACAGTGTAAAAACATTTTTAGAGGTCATAATGCTGTTTCATGGCAGTTATTTGTTAAACAGGGCTGACTATCCACCATCTGACTGTTTTCAAACTAGTGGGAAATGAAACAATGGATTTCCTCCCTCCTTTTCTACCAGACACTTTAATTAGGTATGTTCCATACCTGAAACAGTTCTTTGAAATTGTTCTATTTCATGATCTAATTAGAAATAAATATTCCTATCCTACATCTTATTTTGATTTCATTTGGGAAAAAAAAAAAAATAATCTTGAATTCCAAATGGATATACTTAAGAATTACTTTTGCTTTAAAGAGGAAGAAGCTAAAAAACCTGACTATATCTGCAAATAATTATAAATCATATATATATATGTGACTTTAAAATACAATTCATGCAATTTTGAAATGATCATAATGAAATTAAGGAGCATTTTTGGGATTCTCCTAACCCAAAGAATTTCCATTTTTGGATCAATTCAATCTTCTGAAAACAGTGCTTGAAGTCATCATACAGTCACCTAATCTTAGACATCTAAAAATTAGTTGTCAACACCTAATTAAAGCTCTAATCTGACACTATTAGCAACGAAAATCAAGGTCTTGATTCAGTTGCTTGGGCACAGATACCCAGGAGCATTACAGATGTCCCTAGGTACAGAAGACAGCTGCATGAGATTGGCACCTACTGCACAAGTCCCAAGGAAGAGCCACACATTTTGAGACTGGCAGATGAAAACAAGTTAGGAAACCAGAGTACATCAACACTATGCATTCAGGTGTGGACAGCAGAATGAAGCCTCATGGAGCTTAGAAAGATATTCTGGTGAGTTTTGTAGAATGTGAGTAGAGTTAGCTCAGTAACTAAATCTACTGACTGTTGATGAGATCCCCACTGATTATAATGCAAGTGACTAACTCAGATCTAAAAATCTTCACTTCAGCAGTAAAGGTCTGGAAAACAGAATTTCTAGCTATTGAAAATAACAATATTCTGAAATCACTTATGCTTTGATTTTTTAAAAAAGCTCAAAATGTCTACCCTTAAAATTTAATGTATAATCAGATTTTATGTATAATAATTCAGTTCTTGGAAGAACTGAACTTCTGTGACACCTCAGATAAAAAAATACATTTGGATAACATTGAAACATTTTCCATAAAATGTTAAATACAATACAATAAAATGTAAAATAACAATATTATTACATACAAGTTAAAATTAAATCAAATTACAATATTGAATGCAAATATAACTAATCCAAGAGAATATGTATTTTATACTAGCAAGATGAAATCAGAAATTCTAAATACTGTTTCTCTGCTTTTCCCCAAAAAGTTTACATATTGTCAAACTTAGAAATTCCAATAGAACTAGTTTTGCCAAAGAGCTCTATTTGATCCAGTCCTCACATTCAAATTTGTACACAGAAACACGTTTCAGCCTTCATAATCAAATTACTTTGAACTGGTGACCTCATATTAATTAAAGTTGAGCAACCCAGTGCACTTGTGTCTTAGAACTCTCTTCAGTGCTTACATCACTGTAACTTATACTTCTGGGAAGAATTAATAGAAACAGGAAATCTGCTAACATTTAGAATGAATAAATGAGCTTACTGATTAAATTCCTTTCCTACAAATGCAGCTTTTAAGAATAAAATATTTATAGTATCTAGAAGCACTTCAGAGTAATGCAAGACACATTTTATAGTGATGACTATGATACAAAGATTAGGTTAATCCCCAGTTTTATCCTTATTTGATTGTTTATATTAACTAATTGGTTTCAGAACTGACATTGAACATGTGATTTTTTTGTTCCAGTTCAAGTGATTAAAAAACCTAGCTTATAGTGCTAACTATTGAGCATCATTAAGTTGGTGTTTTCATATATATACAGAATATTTCGGATAAAAATACATCAAAAAATATATTTGAGTCATAAAGACGAGTGTTAAAAAGTTTAAGAGAACCAGTATTGTTGAACTTTCCTTAGCACAGTCGACCCAAGGGAAAATCAATCTTAGAAAATTTCATCTCAAATGGTAAAAATCTTGCACTGAAAGAAATAACTGAGGCAGAAGGCTTGTAATGGTTAGTGCGGGACAAAATTCACTGTAAGTTGAATGACTTGTTTCACCTATAACAGGGGTCTCTTTTAGAGTTCCCAGAGTCTGTTTCTAATGAAATTTTAGCAGTAATGTAGAATCCCTGCTTTATCACCATATAGCATGGCTATTTGATATAACTTAGTGGACCTCTGTGGTGGTTTTTCAAACCTAGGAAAAGATTGGTCTTAAAGTGGAAATTGAGTTGTGGTTAAGATTTGGTTTCAGTCAATCTTGCTGAAACTTTGTAAACTATCCTTGATTTTTTGATACCTTTTGATGGAAATCATGGAATATACTTCTTCAAAAGCTAGGTATGACTGGGATCTAGAACCAATAAAAAGAGTTTAAAGACCATTATAACATCCAAATAGCCTATCTTTACATCAACTCCTGTTGTTTGTCTTATTTTCTTTTGTTAAAAAAAAATAAATCTTCCTTCTTTTTATTCTAATACTGACAAAGTCTGTTGACTGATAGTTTGTCTGAGATAGTGATGTATGTATTCTATGAAAAATATATTCCTAATATAAAAGTAAACTACTGCAGACTGCCTTAATAAAAGTTGTATGTCCTAATAACAACCACCTTTTTTTTCTAGCTGATGTACAGTTTAAAATTCTTGAAAGAGGATTATGAAGAAAGTCTAAAGAATATTTCCAATTTAAATAGATTATGTAAACAAAAATTTTATTGTCCTGTTAATGTTTGTGGAAATTAAAGTTAGGTCACATAAAATTCCCTTTTCAATTTATATGAAAATTGATATAATTCCATTATTTCTGTCACTTATCCTTCCAATATTTAGAAGTAAAATTAATTAAGTAAAGGATCGGATAGATTCAGTATTTATGTTTTGGACAGGATTTTTTTTTGACAGGATTTTGCTTTAAG
This sequence comes from Megaceryle torquata, assembly GCA_024611175.1. Classification (NCBI taxonomy): domain Eukaryota; kingdom Metazoa; phylum Chordata; class Aves; order Coraciiformes; family Cerylidae; genus Megaceryle; species Megaceryle torquata. The sequence continues at coordinate 17,980 of JANIJG010016726.1, read as the reverse complement.
TATTCTTCAAGAATAATCAAAATTGTGTTTCATTTTCTTCAGGGCAGTTTGATGTATGTTCCAGAATCTAGTAGACTTCTGTCTTCAACAGAAATCTTCTATTTAAATTTTGATTATTTCTTTCTGGATGGACCTAATCCTCCTCATTCCAGATTAATTCAGACAACTTGGATAGGTCCTAGGGAACTGGGAAAAAAAAAAAAAAATTCATACAGAATTTATTCCAAATCTGTCAAGAGCTAGAAATTTAGTATTGAAACATATTTACATAAATATAGATGAGCATGTTTTACTTCATATGCTCCCTTGCTCTTTTGTGGCACATAGAAGAAAGAGTACCACTTATCATAGAGGATTCCCTTCCAAATTTATCTAATTGTTCTTTTTATTATTTAGTTTCTTTTTAGAAGATGTAGCTACTGTGTGTTTCTAAAACAGTCCATAAATGTCACTCGCATTAACACAATTCACAGTAAAATTCTTTAGGAATTTGACAGAAACACCACCATAGATAGCTATCCATCCTCCACACAATGCATTGTAATGCTTCAGCATCCTTTCCCTTCTTTCATGAACACCCACTAAGTGTATACTGAGATGAATCAGTGCTCCCCTTCTTATCAGTCAGAATTGCCCTTGATATTCTGTGAATTATAATACCTGTCAAGAACATTTATGTCAGAAACCTGTTGTTTTACAAACTGATTCTCCTGCCTGGGGAATTGGTGTTGTGAGTAAAAGAATGAAAAATTAGAAACAGTGCCTCATGAACCCCAAGCACTAAGCTGAGTATATGCCTTTCAAAAGTGATAAGGTGTAACAAATATTTTCTTCCTCTTCCTACCATGCTAGCTTCATGACAGCAATTTTATTTGCTTTCCACACTACAGCATGTAAACAGGATGGGTGGAGTAAATTGCAAAGTTTTTGTAATTTAGCACAGCTCATGAAATGGAGTGTCTTGGTCACTGCTGATCTAAATTTGTAGTGAAGGTAGTGGAATAACTTTCTGTAAGAGTGACAGGGGACATGTTGGGCAGTGTTCAGGGAGTGACTTAATTCACTTAACTTTAGACATCTACAATGTGTATGTCTACACCTGTATGAGGATCCAGTTGAGAGAAACAAATAAAATAGGAAGTAATCATATATAACATTCTTGGTTTAGGATGAGATAAATTAGTCCACACAAGCAGTCAGTGGAGATAACACGATTAACTCATAAAATCATCCTACTTCAGATGTCTAAAGTTACATTAAATGTACTGTGTTGTCTGGTTTCTGGTATAGAAAACACTCAAACTCTTCTTTGATTTCTTCTTTTATCTCCAGAGAAGGACACAAGATCACTGCAACACTCCTGGGATCACTATGGAGGCTGTTGTGAAAAGTGGAATACTTGCAAGAACAGCATGATCTTTACTGACATATTCTTTATTCTTTCCCAATTAGGCTAGTAAAACTGTGGGCAAATGAAACCACATGCATAGTTTTCTACCTCTCCTGTACTGAGTCAATGAATAGAAGAAAAGAAGCTAATTTCTCTTGTCACTTTTTTTTTTTCCTGGTTGCTATTTATGAGTGTGAATCTCTGTAGTTTTTAGACTGAATTTAATGTCACACCATAGAGTGTGACAAAGATATTCTTCAAAGATGAAAAGCAACATGAGTGCTTCCCATCCCCAAAACCTGTTTGTAAAAGCAACATTTTAGACCTCTCTCTTTAAAATTTACAGTTTCCTATGTATTCTTCTACCTCAGGTGTGTATCTGACTCCCAGGTGAAGTAAATAGTGAAAATTAATTGATAGATATATCCTTTATCTTTCCTGCTGTCTGCTTCTAGTGTCTTTTCTTCTAAAAGGAAAACTTTATTCTTTAAAGAAGTTCCTCTAGCACCAAATGTCGTTGCAAACTGAAATTACAGTAAGCTAAAACAGAGGAGGAAAATGCTTATCCAGACTCTTTGTAGATTATTAGATCTGCTAAACTTCTTTACATTTTTTCTCTGATAGTCCAAAGCCCTTTGAGACATTGCTTGTGGTTTCTGTCCGGTCAGATATTGGGGGTAACATTGACGACAGATACTTAATCTCAAGTCCAAATACAGGTAGAACACTTAAGAGTTGAATCTACCAAATACTTCAATATTGTGAAAGGAATATGAAATTCATGCTGAATTAAAACCTTTTAACTTGGAATAAGAACTGTGGCATTTAACTTGTAGCTATGATAATGTTTTACTTTTTTCCTTTAAGTATGTTGCAAACTTAAATTTTATTAAAAAAAAAAAAAAAAAAAAAAAAAAAAAAAAATATGTTAAGTAAATAATAATTTTATTCTATTTTTCTGAAACTAATTATATTTCCATAGTATAGAAGGAGATAGTGTCAGGGTGTGATGAGACAATGGTTTTTTTGCTGTGCTTAGATCAGAATTTCTGAGAACTTCATGATCCTGAAAGAAGCTCAGTCTAAATGCAGGATATGGAAAAGGATGTAGAATTCTAACACACATACACACACAGACTCACCCCCATGTATACAGATACATCTTGAATATTACTGTAGATCCTCTTAGGATACAGAAGACTTAATTTGATATTATCTCGCTTTGTGTGTGATCTTTTTTACATAATGAATAAGGGAGTTTTCCAGAGAAAATAAGAGTGAAAAACAGGGCCCAAATTCTAGTTTTACAAATAGCATTTTGTTTCCTCACTGTTTAATTTTTCAGATCATATTCTGAAGAAATGAGGTGTTTACTATTTGAAAGATGATTTCTTACCCCAAAACCCCACAATTTACTGGCACAGACAGTTATGCCTGAAAATTTGTAGCATTCACATATTCTAGAGACAAGTACATATAATTTGCTTTTAAACCATTTTTAAATAAACTAATTAATTGTAGAAAGGAAACATAAAATAAGAACCAGTTGTTTAAATAAATGCTCAGAGAAGCTCAGCTTCTAGCAGGGTATCTTGAGCAAAAAAAGCCAAGTTCCATTCACAAAATACTTTACATTTCTTGTGAAAGAATTACTGTTTCTAATTTCTAATGACTTTTGAAAAGCAGGTCAGATGCACTATCTACAGTGCTCGTTCTCTAATCTTGCATGTACTAAGCTAATTACCCATCAGAGCTGAGACTATTCAGCATTAGGATCTTTCCCAGGCTCTGGGCTGCACTCTTTCAATGTAGACTGCCAGTCTATCAGCTGTTTGCTGGGCCTTGAACAACAGCTGCCAGCAACTGCAAACATCCGGCCTTGACTGAGAGGCATAAAGAGCCAATTGAGAGGAACAAACGTCAGGATGCATAGGAGTGCCTGCACAATTATAAATTAATTCTTTGAATTTTAATAGCCTTAATAGAACAAAACACAAAGAGGAGGATAAAAAGGAAGATGATGTTAAGCTAAGTGAAAGTGTGATATATTGACATTATGTTCTTGGTTGCCCCAAGATGATTGCAGTGATTTTTACTAGAGTTGTCTTGGATTCTTTTCTGACCTTCATTTCCTATGCATCTACTCTCATAAGCAAGTTTCTGCAATACTCCGATAAGCTGCTTAGCCAAACATCACTTGGCTCTAACAGTAGGCTGATTTGTTTCCTTGTCAAAGGATAGTTAAACCAGTTATTCTGCCTCCAAAGCATCATGTGATATGCTAGGTGGATATGTCAGTCTTTCATGACTGTGAACTGATACCCCTGCCAAAATGACTTTCTTGTACTGCAATTAATAATTTAAAAAATATCTTTGTGATAGCTTAGGTGTTTGAGCAAATGAGTGCTGCTTTGTTGCCAGATCAGATAGAATTTCTTAGCAAAATATTTCCATGGTCAGTCTCCTTTTTTAAAAATGAACATGAGAAAAAATTAGAAAAAATGTGTTAGCTTCGTGCTGCTAGATATGACTAAGTAACTGTTTTGTGGCTCACAACCATTTATTGCGACAAACTCTTTTCCTACAGCTAATGCAACATTTCAAAATGGGTCATTATAAGCCTGGAGTTCATGAATGTAGTATGTTCAAAAAGAATAAAGCCACATTTAAGCAGTTATATTATGAACTGCAACAGAAAAATCTAAGACAATTTAGACTGTACATTTTTCTCCAATTGCTGTGAGAACTCAGAGACACGATCAACAACATGAGCTTGTAATGGAATGTCATCCTTAACTCTGAATTTCCTGTCAGTCATTCATCTGAAGTCAC
>JANIJG010016726.1:0-13649 GCA_024611175.1 Megaceryle torquata | reverse complement strand
TTTCTCTTTTTTTTTTTTTTTTTTTTTTTCCCCCATGGTGGTTTTAGTAACAGTTTCACTGTATTAGATGAACTTGTAGAAACGTTCCACTGGTATTTTAAAAATGCATTTTTTTTTTCAGGTTTGAAACATAATCTCGTCTTCATTAATAGACAAGCTTAACCAATGCCTCTTTAGCCACATGTAGGCTCTTGGCCAGCAACATAATGTTTTCCTGCTTTGGATCTGGAGACTGGAGGGAGAAGTACATGGGGTTAATACTTCCAGCAGGAAGCCCAGCCTTATGCACGATGCATACATAGGAGCAGAAAGGCATTGGAAAAGTGCATGTAGGCCAAGACTGATGTGGGCTTAGATAATATACTGAAAAAACATTTCCACCCTGTACAGAGGGATCACAGATTGATACAAAGATAACTTCAGATGCTAATCTTTGGTGGATTCCTGGGAATAGACTTTATCATCCACTTTTCCAACAGTACATTTGACAGCTCCTAGTCATGGATTCACATTAACACTGTTATGCTGTCTGTTTTTCAAAGCAGTGGGTATCCATAGCTTACTAATTACTGTAAAATAGGCAGTCTTTAGTCTTAACACTTTTCTTCCTGTTATCAGGAAAAGATTCCAAAATTCTATCTGCGCTTTCAGTCAAGTTTTATTTGCTATGAAGAGAAAATTCAGGAGGTGTTTTTAGGGTTCTTTTTTACATTAACAGTAGAAAAAAATACTTTGGTCAGAAATTCATTGACTGCTTTGCTGTCCAGCAAAACTTAAGCTCAGAGACTGAGCATCCTACTCTTATGCAAGCAAACCTCCCACAGAAATAAAAGGCATTGCTGTTCACTTGATTTTGAGTATCCATGTTGTCGATATTTGCACCTGAGCAGCTACTTTAACTCCTTTTTACTGAACAGAAAGGAAAAGACCTCTTCATGGTTTAAGTTAATGAACTTTGCTTAGGTAGCTAACCTTGGATAAAATAGTGATGCCCCAAACCCTATTCTTTACCTATAAAAGACTTCTAGGTAAATACCTAGGATGGATCAGTTCATATTTTAAAGGGAAGGTTTTATACATTTGGTCTAGCTTTGGCAGCTATAGGAGCTTTACCCATGAAAGAGGTCCTGGAAGAGAACAGAGCTGGCAGAGTCATTGTATCACACTGATTACAAAACTAAGTTGGTTGCATTTTTTTTCCCTAGGATGGGAGTTTTATTTTGTGAAGCCAGAGGGAACCATAAGAATTCAGCTTCCCCAGACACTTGCAAAGAATACAGTAATTTTTATTGGCACACTGAGGCAGGTCCCTGCTTGTCTGTTTTTCCCTTTTCTCCTTGCATTCTAGTTCTTGCCATTAAGGTTAAGGCATTTTATCCAATGACTCTTTAATTCAGGAAGTATAACGTCTCTGAATCAGGAAATCAAACTTAAGACCCCCTTCTCCTGCCAGGGGAATGCAACTGTATTAACCACTGTGCAACACATAGGCTCTCTTTTGTGTTTGTCACTGCTCTAGTTTTGCACAGCAGCAAAGCATTTGACAGGAGAATCTTCACACTTCCATCCCTGCTTTGCACGAAAACTGGTAGTTAGGCACTCTTTTTAAAAGAAGAAATGCATACCAAGATTTAAGACTCTCTCCATCTTTTTTTTTTTTTTTTTTTTTTAATGATGATCCATGGGATAGCTATGTAGTTTTGCTATGAGTGTGCTCTAGGTGTGGTTTCTTCGTATCTCCTCCTGCCCTCTCTCCCTCCAACATAGTGGTTTAATAAGATTCAGGCACAAAGAAACCTCTTTTGCTAGATTCAAACAGCCTGAAGCATGAGATAAGCACTGAGATAGAAACAATGGCAGCATCTCTAAAAAAGTACTGTAGAAGAACTTTAGTTATCTCAGTATGCAAACACTCCTGCATTAACCCTTGTGGTCAATGACTGTTTATGCAACGAAGCTAACTGCTGCCCTAAGCCAGCATGATTTCTCTTCATAACTCACTTGCTTAGTTGTTTTCTCGGATTTTATCCTTATTCATCAAACTAGTGGGCTTCAGCAACTTTTAGTGAAATCCTTTAATGTTTAGGAAACAGAGTGAAGTTACTGTTCAGACATGCATGAATGCATCTGGCCTGAAAGGAGCAACATATATTTTAGAAATATAAAGGAACAATGCTACAGCTTCTTTTAAATATAGCTTTTTCTTCAGTATGATCCATTAAGTTTTCTAAACCAAGGCTTGTGGTATTTGGCATCCATTCTTCTGTTCTTTTGATAAGTACCTAAACAGGATGTCCTTGCAAATTAAATGAAAAACAACACTGTAAGATTTCCTCCCTCAGGAATAAGTATTAAGACGGGGAAATAGCTTAAGTGGAAATACACAGGAATGCACTTTAGCCAGTGTTTGAAAATTGTTCCAGCAGATATTGCTGAGGTGGATTCATGAAGATTCATCAGACATCCTTCTGCATTGAATCAATTTTTAATGGACTTGAGCAAGAGTTTTAATTTATTCTATCCTAATTGTTGCAAAGCTGCCTTAATCTAAAAAGAAAAATGTATAAATAACCTAAAGTAATAATATTTTCAAATAATTTTATACCACAAGAATGCCCTTATCATTTTTGGTGAGGAAAATTCTTGGCATACCCTAGCTAGTAATCATCTCTGAAAACTTGATGCAAGTTCTCTTAAGTCTTCAGGCAACTGGCAGCTGAGTTCAAATGCATGTGTGTATGTGTAGTCATTCATGCAAGCATCAAGTGTAGCATATTGATGTATGTGGAGAAGGTTTGTGTATAATAAGCTACATAAGCCAGATACCTAATATATTTACTTATGCAGTCTGATCCCCTTGCAAGAATTGTACACTTCAGATCTTTTATTCATAAGAACAATTAGATTCTCTGAGTAGTATCCGGTGGCAAACAAGGAAAACAAAGTAACAACAAGCTGCCAGAAATAATATTTGCTCTTTACTTGCTCCAGATTCTTTCAGCATTAGATATATAATGGGCAAGTTAAAGAAATCTAGTATCTACTGGCACTCTAGTGGTTTTGGGAACAGGTGAATTCTTCAGATTTCAGCAGAAAATACACCAGATCTCCTAACTGTTGAAGAAAGAAAAATAAGAGATAAGATAGTGTGCTTTCGCATATATATATAATGTATGTATGTATGTATAGATAGAGGGGTAAAAGCTAGTTTAAGTAATTTTTTGAGATTTGCTAGATGTGGTCTTAGCTGATTTGAGGGTCACCACATTCCAATACACAGTACCAACTTGCCTGATGACAGTACTGCAGTCATTCTTGTAATAAATAAGGCCTGGACTTCCTTCATTGAAGCATAAAAAGAAAAATGACTGTGTTGAACAATCTAACACCAAGGAAGAGAAATATCTGAACTCATTGTCTATAATAGCTGCATACCTGTGTCTTTCTAACAAAGAGAGAAGAGATCACAATAGGGTTGGGAATTTTTGGCCATAACCTTGTGATACTTTTAACTTGCAGGCTAGGCAGAGACACAAGAGTTTTCTCTTTGCTTTTACATTTCTTTGAAGGAAAGGGATGCTCTTTATCTATTAGTCACCAATGCTGGTTTTGCTGCTGTAAACTTCACATAATTGCAGGGATGCCTTTTTCTAGGGATCTAGCTGCATTGTGATGAGACATGGTACTATGCATACTGAAGGGTTTCCCTGTTGTAAAGGAGAATATCTGTGTTGCTGTATTACCTGTTCCATGCCATCTGGAAACTAATGTGAAATAAAAAAAAAAGTGTTCACAGGTGCTACAGTGTTTAGTTTAATTGCTACCATAGAGCATGATAAATAAGGGAGAGAACATTGACTGTTCAATGGTTTAAATGCTGCAAAGACAGTTCAAAGGGTAAATTAGAAAAAGATGTGAATGTAATTACTTATGGAAGCACTACTGTTAGGTTTAGTGATATTGTAGTGCTAGGATTTTCCTTTTCAAACAGTGAAAATGGGCTACATTTTGCTTCAAGACTCTTACATGGGACTAGGTCTGGCTTACATTTTATGCAGACATAAAATTCTAACTCACTCCCTAAACAGTAAGATAAAAACCATACATTTATGTAGTACATTTCATTATAGATTTCTCATATAATATATGAAATAATAATCTTATTAAACAGCATGAAAATATAATAGAAATTATTAAATGTTGCAGACTAGATTTTGTAAACATGCAAAATAGTGAAGTCAAATGATTTTAATTTATGTTATACTTGAAAAAGGGTAAACCTGTAAGTTTTTATATAGCTGACTAGAAAAGGATGAGATGGACTCAGCAAATAGGAAAACAACTCTGTGAACTGGCTGTTGTACCCTGTGTTTGCTGTACAATACTAAAAAATTTCTTCTTCCTTTTTCTTTTTTTTTTTAATATCGAATCATAATTGCCTCAAACTCAGAGAACAAGATGAAAGGAAATTATTTTCTTTGATAAAAAATATGTAAAAACTCTTTATTCTTGTCAATGCTGAAAAGCCATGGTTATACCTTGAACATGGATATCCCTGAGAGATACACAGGTTCATATATTTATATGAAATAGATGAAAGAATAGATGAAAGGCACAAAAAATGTGGCAGCAATAGTTCTAAAGTTAAACAAGTATAATGAAAAAATAATATCTGTATTTTCAACTTCATTGTCTGTTCTGACCTGTTTTGTGACTTTCTAACAGCTAAATTTAATTAATCTAAGTGTCCTTCTTGAAGATTCTAATAACAGAAGGTAACAGAAAAAAGTCAGTAGGTTATAGAGTGCTGAGGTATATTTAAACTTCTTGTTGCACCATAAATTTGCATTCTAATTTTAAAGCTTCTTTGAAACTCACAAGAAAATTGTCATTGCTATCCCATCCTAATAGAAGTTTTCAGAAATGTGTTCCCACCACAACAATTCAATAAGGAAAAAAACCTTTGCTACACTGTTGTGATAAATGTGAAATGAAATTATAATAAATTTAAAAATATTTTTCCCAGGAAAGAAAAAAAGAATGGAGAAAATATATTCTGAGGAACATCTCTGTAAAAGGAGAATAGTTTCACTCATTGGAATACTGAACTGAGAACAAGATGGCTAGCTCTAAGCAGCTGAATTGTTAAGCATGAATTAGTTGTGTTTTCCAAAGGAAGCTCAGGTTTATTTTAACTATGAAATCAATTTAACTGTAAGAAAAGAAGCTCTTAATAGAATTTACTTTTAGTATTTTCCTGGTCAATAATCTCCTCATGGCTCTGACATCAGGGTGAGCAGCATGTGGGATGGAAAGGAAATTAGCTTGTTTTTATAGGGGGACATTTCTGGCTGTAGACTAAAATCCTTAGGGAATGCCAGCTGGTTTACCACCACTGGAAACAACAGATTCTCTCTCTTCAGCCACATCACACTACAGACTCATTTTTTTTTTATTTCTTGTGTTCCACAAGAGACCTTTTAAAGTACTATATGTGATTTTTACGACTGCAAGATGTATAATAACATTTCTTTACAGTTGTGTGTCATCAAAAGAAGATCAAGTTGACATGAATTTATGGTGACCACTATAGGCGAATGAGAGTGTTTTGGAAGTGGTACCATTGTATAATAGCAGTACAGAATATTACATCCCTGGACACCTTATATGTTTTTTGATATGTCTTTTAAATTCCCTTTAGCAGATTCTAACAATAGAAAAGTCTTTTTGACAATGCTTACTATTAATAATATGGCATACATTTTATTTTAGACAAGATTTATATATTTCTCTATTAAATTTGTCTCCACTATAGTTTGTAAGTTCATGTCACAAAATAATAATACTTGTTTAAAGAGAAAATATATTTTATAACACAATGAAAAATATTTTTTGCAGAATTGTATAAAGTGTTAACCCTAGGAAAGTTCAATTAAGTTCTGAAGTAGCAATTAACAGACTAAGAAACTCAGAGTTTGGATTAGGATAGTTTGATGTTTAGTCAGTTATCACAGCTATTAAAAATGCTTGTCTTAATTAAGCATTGATATATTGGTAAACCTTGTGACAAGTAGTTAGCTTTGAAAATTTACTGTATTCTACCTCCTTTGAAACCATAAATACCTTAACAAATACATCAGTACTTCTCATTTCAATATCTTTCAGACCTGAAATGACAGAAGACTACTAAACTAAATTAGATAGATCTAGGTGATATTGCTTATTTATGTTTTAGTGTAGAGTCCATATAATTTATGACACTTGACAGACAGATAAAATGACAAAATTCCTGTCTCCCCTGTAACTAGTACTTAATCCCAATTCTGATTAACTAAATTTTTCCATTAAATTTATGTTACAAGTGAGGTTGCTGGGTCTGTTCGCATGCTTATGGTCAAGTACTTGCTCGAAAACCTTACAAAATCAAGATTAATCAAATACTCTGTCATGACTACTAATTTGACACTGTCTTCAAGAAATCATCGGTATCTTCAAAACTTCTAGTTCTTCTCAAAATTTGGAACATTTCTTCCTTAGTTTAGGCTTGTAAGATTGAAATGTTTCAACCTGAGATGAGGCAGTGGAGAGAAACAAGCCACTGACCTGAACTTAGATCTTAGATCTGAAGATGAGACAAACTGCTCCTGAAGATTTTGTTTTCCTCTGCTGACAGTACAGTGAGCACAAGGCAATTGCCATCAGTGTTGATGACCAGTTTCAGACTATTACAGCTATGTGAGGAGAGTTCTCCCCCTGGAGGCCTAACTTCTAGTGTTTTCACCCACTGGGGAAAAAAAGGGGTATCACTGTCTATCTCTATCTCTGTTTTTTGCAGTAATAGGCTCAACTATAACAAAGAATGCCAAGTCATTCATCCACCTGAATCTTGTAAAACCTAGTCTGTTCACCTTACAAAAAAAAAAAAAAAAAAGAAAAAAAAAAAAGAAAAAAAAAAAGTTTCATTCTATTGCTTCTTTGATGTCTTTTTTTCATAGTTAAAAACTATACCTTCATTTATGTACACTTGGCATATATATATACACATATATATAAAAATGGTGCTCATAAACTCCAGCCTCAATTTAGTTTATGAACATTTTTGTGCTGTTATTTTTGTATGCTAAAAAGCTGCACTGACACCTAATGTTAATGTTGTTGCTTAATTAAACAATAAAAGACAATAATTAATATTTTAATTTAGCTTAGTGTTTTATTGTGAGTATTACTTTCCAATTAAAACATCAAATATCCTGAACTCAGCTGAAATGACTTCCTGTAATTTGGAATGTCATCTAAGTTCATATCTGCTAACATACCAAAAATAGCATATTAAGGGTAGAATGACTAAACAGCCACAGTGTAGTGTTTAATGGTGAAGGGCAAGTCCATGCTGTTAAAATAACTTCATATCATAAGAAGCCTGAAGACTTGTCAAGCCCATGGGATCCCTCTGGAGTTGAACAAACAACTGTCCAGAACAAGCAACCAGAAGAACAGAAGCCTTATCACAAAGCACTGAAATGTAGAGAAAAAAATTGTAAAATGAAGCTGATGATTTCAGTGAGTTCTGGATGAAACTCATAATGAGGTGAAGACAAGTAGAAATGTATGAATTGTCAGGTAGACCTACTTCCATACTCATGATTGGATAAGCCATTTAAATAGCTCTCCATTATATCTATAAAATGTGTGTAAACATTCTTCAGAACAAAAGGTGTTTTATGATCTACACAATAAAACAGGAACCCAGATGAGAACAGGTATGCAAACAAACATAGCTACATCTTTGATTCAACAAACAGTGTTTAAAAACACCATGTATATTAACCTTGTGACATCTTATCATCCAACCAAACAGTGGAAGTAGAAAAAGTATACTGAAGATCAACTAGCTAATTAGTAGTATGGATGACTTCCATATGAAGACTGTACACAGACAAGGAATCTTCAGCAAGATACAAGTATGAGTGATATACAACAGAGGTCTTTAAAATCTTGGAGGGACTAACATATGTTTATCTGTGGTTGTCAAACAGAAGAGTAAGACTGGAGTTCAAAATTATCTTGACTTTTTAGTGAAATTGGCTGAGAAGGAAATGAGAAGGATATTTAACAAGGACCATCATAAAGTAAGAATAATTAACTGAAGATATACAAGTTCATAAAAACTATTTAACAGCAGTTCTTAAGAAAAGGCTCTGAGAGAAACAGAACTCAATAGGCCATATTGTTATGAAAAAACAATCAAATTCAGATTTAAAATAGGAATAAAGGCTGCAAGATATATAAATGATCCATCTGCTCTATTGAGCAACTTAAAAGTATCAGCTGGAATTCAAGCCTGGGTATCACAGAGCCCTAATACGTGGCCTAAACAATGTGACTTTTAATGAGAGCAATAAAAACATACACAAGTATCAAAAATGTGATGTGTGAGAAATGAATGAAAGAAATGGTGTTGCTAACCTCAAAGTACAGAAGATGTTTGGAGGTCATGATAACACCCATCAAATATGTAAAAGAAATTTCCAAAGAGGAAAAGAAAAATCTGTTTTCCATAACTATGGCAGCTAAGAATAAATTACTGTTGCTTGGTTGGGGCTCTTTTTAGCAAATTGATCATGTTACATATCAAGAAAATTTTAGAAATGTAAAAGAAGTAAAGAACAGAATATATGAAATATATTTTGGAGTCTACATCACTGGAACATTGTCAGAAATAAATATACATGATTGTGTCAAAGCAAAATTAGGCAGAGAAGATAATTTCTGAAGTAATAGAAATTATATTTTCTTATGATTCTTTCTTACTTGAGTCTAGCAACATTAGGTAATGGTCATCCAGTGATGTGTTAATATAAAAAAATAAAATAAGGGATCTCAGATCTGCAGGATAACATTGAATCTAAAAGTATAAATAGCTTGAAGAAGTGACTAAACAGGTTTGCCTATGTCAGTAACTAGAACAAGCAGTTGTCTATCACTGTAATGTTTATATAGGATTGCTACATCACTCAAATAATACACTGGAAAGATTATTTTGAGGCAAACTGTTAGCTTACAGATTTCTACATATGCTTTTAAAATCTTTCTGACTGAATATACCTTCTGGAAAAATAACTTAGATTCCCTTGTGTTCATCCTGGTGGTTTTCTCTATACATTCTGTTAAGTTCTTTAAATAAATTAAATCCATCACTCTGTTATTGTGCATAAACATCATGTTTCACAAATTTTTATTTATAGTGTAGTTAGGACCTCTTTCTCTTGGTAAAATGTAAGATTAAAGAGAGACTATAATCAGTGTTCTGCAGGAGATCATTTGATGTTTCAGGCATTAATTTTTTATGCTAGTTGATTCAGCAAGTTCCAGTTAGATTCCTCTTTTAGAATGGGTAGAATGTAAAGAATGTGGATGAAAATCTGTGAGAAGTAACTAATAATTCAATTTTTGGTTGAGGTACGCATATTTTATTCCTTGAGGAAGGAAGGAGGAAGAAAAATGAATAAATGTTTTAACAGCTTATCTTCTCAGCAGATTATTCAAAGGTACATTGTCCTTTCAAGGAAACTGAAAGAATAATTCTCTGTCAACATGGAAGTTTGGAGATAATGCAGTTGGAAAGGCATCTCATTACAGATGAAGTAAAGGCCTGGGAAAGTTAGTGAACACAGGTAATATCAGAAAATTGAAATGTAGAGTGAAGTTACTGAGAAAATAAGAAGGAAAACATGTGAATTTATTAATCAGCTTTGCTTGTAAGAGAATACATTTTCTTTTTTTTTCCTTTAGATTTCTGAAAAGCTTCTACATTAAGAAAAAATAAATAATATCTGTACAAGGTTAGGAAAAAATGTGACTGAATCTAGGAAAATTTTAATGTAAATATCAAATTCTCATAAAAAAGGAGGTCTGTACTTTTAAAAAGATTAATTGACAAGAAGAAAGCCTGGAACAAGGTGCCAACACTGTTAGATAGAGATGGCAATGAAAAAGTGGATACCTCTGAGGTAGCTGAGATATTTTAAAGATAGGGTGGATGGAAAAATGGAAAGAAAATAATTTTACAGTTTTTATAAATTTGACACCTAAACAACACTTACTGTGCTTCCAAATACAGCATTTCATCTTGGCAAACACATACTCTAAAAAGCAGGACCAGTCCTTTGTTTCCTTACAAGATAGTCTGAATATATTAAAAGCTATTGTTTAGCTTAGAGTCACTTCCAATTAAGACAATTGTATCAGAAGAACACATATTTGCTATATTAGTATTTTTGTTCTTATTAATTTTTTGGCTTTTATGCCAGGGTGGAGACCTCAACAAGACAATGTTTCTCAGAGTACTTAGAGCCCTGTCAGGAAATGAGAACTTAGGGAATCTTTATATGGGTGGATGAATATGGGCTCCTGCTCTTCAAGTCTGGGTTTGAAATAGCAGGGCAGTGGAAATTTGTTCTGGATACCACTGATCTACATTAATGTGGCATGATGCCACAATGAATATATTTCATGTTACTGCCATCCAGACAGACACATCTGATCTTTGCTAGGAGTCATGCTCACTTAGAAACAGCACTAGGCAAAAATGTCTACCCAGTTTGATGACTAGAGTTGCCTATCCAGGTTGCAGAACAAGCAAAAGACATCATGTCTTTTTATGCATATAACACTCTTTGTAGACAACAGGCTGTTCTCCAGCTTTCCAGGTGAGAAACATGTTTATTATTCACCTCAGCCAATATGTATTAATATACCATTTGTATATCCTTATGTGTATAATGTAAAATATATATTTACATGTATCAAAATGTATGTGTGCATATATATATATATATATATATTCAGGGATATATCAGCTGATACATCTCATCCAAAGGTCATCACTTCAAATCACATGAAAGACTTTCTGTTATTCCTCCAGAATATTCTTCTGTAGGATGTTGACATTACATGAAGTTACTTCAACATACAGAACTCCACGGGTTTTCTACTAGTTCTTATTGAAATTATGAACATTTTTCACAACATTCATTTGTGGAAGCGGAAGTTGCTTTCTGATACTGAATTTCCCTTTCCATACTAACTGAGCTGGTCAGAAGCAATTGATACAGAAAGATATCTGTCAATTCAGAGACATACAATGGTCTAGAAGACTGGCTAGAACAGATAGATGCTCACACTGTCATCATTAATAAATAACGTGTTGCAATGGATTTATAGAGGGAACCACATGGTGCTGAGGATGTGGTATGTAAACACTGTGTGCATTTCAGGACATTTCACAAACTCTAGGGTGGTCACATCAGCTGAACATCCATTAACAGCTGGAAAAAATTGCTTATTCCTTAAGCACATCTTCCATTTTATTTTCATCTAAACCAAATCCATTTAGCACTTCTTTAGACTACATTGTGAGGAGAGAGACTCCACAATAATCAGGAGCTTTAGTTTCAAAATTGCATTCCTGATCTGACCTAAAACTCACAGAATTGCAGACTGTCAGAGGCCAGAAGGGACCTTGAAAGATCTCCAGTCCAACCCCCCTGCCAGAGCAGGATCACCTATACCAGATCACACAGGAACGTGTCCAGGTGGGTTTTGAATATCTCCAGAGAGGGAGACTCCACAACCCCCTGGGCATCTTGTTCCAGTGCTCTGTCACCCTCACAGTAAAAAAGTTCCTCCTCACGTTTAAATGGAACTTCCTATGCCTCAGCTTCCACCCATTGCCCTTTGTCCTGTCATCAGGCAACATGAGAAGAGCCTGTCTCCATCCTCCTGGCACTCACCCTTTATGTATTTATAAACATTGATGAGGTCACCCCTCAGTCTCCTACTCTCCAAGCTAAAGAGCCCCAGCTCCCTCAGTCTTTCCTCATAAGAGAGATGCTCTACTCCATCATCTTTGTGGCTCTGTGCTGGACTCTCTCATGCAATTCTATGTCCCTCTTGAACTGGGGGGCCCAGAACTGGACACAGTACTCCAAATGTGGCCTTACCGGAGCAGAGTAGAGGGGCAAGAGAACCTCTCTGGACCTACTAGCCACACCCCTTTTAATACACCCCAGAATGGCATTGGCCCTCTTGACCACAAGAGTACATTGTTGGCTCATGATAAGCCTCCCATCAACTGGGACCCCCAGATCCTTTTCCCCTTCACTGCCTTCCAATAGATCAGTCCCCAGCCTATACTGGTACCTGGGGCTGTTCTTTCCCAGATGGAAGACTCTACACTTACCCTTGTTGAATTTCATCAAATTTCTTCCCGCTCAACCCTCTAGCCTGTCCAAGTCTCGCTGAATGGCAGCACAGCCTGTGTCAGCGACTCCACCCAGCTTGGTGTCATCAGCAGACTTGCTGACAGTGCACTCTGTGCCCTCATCCAGGTCATTGATGAATATGTTGAACAGAACTGGTACCAGCACCAACTCCTGTGGGACCCCACTAGTTACAGGCCTCCAACTAGACTCCATCCTATTGACCACAGCTCTCTGGCTTCTTTCCTTCAACCAGTTCCCAATCCACCTTACTGCCTGATCATCTAGACCACACTGCCTCAGTTTAGCCAGAAGGATGCTGTGGGAGACAGTGTCAAATGCCTTACTGAAATCAAGATAAACCACATCCACTGTTCTGCCATCATCTATCCACCTGCTTATGTCCTCATAAAAGGCTATCAGGTTGGTCAAACACGACCACCCCTTGCTAAAACCATGCTGACTGCTCCTAATGACCCCTTGTCCTTGATATGCCCAAGGATAAATTGCTCCATTATCTTTCCAGGGATGGAGGTGAAGCTTGCCAGTCTATAGTTGCCCGGGTCCTCCTTCTTACCCCTTTTGAAGATTGGAGTGATGTTTGTCCACCTCCAGTCCCCAGGCACCTCTCTTGTCTGCCATGACTTACGACCTATGTTAGCTCCCTCAGCACCCATGGGTGCATGCCATCAGGACCCATGGACTTATGGATGTTCAGATTACTCAACTGTTCTTTAACCCAGTCCTCATCAGACAGGGAAGACTCCTTTGTCATGATGGTGCCTCAGATGTCAGGGGCCCCTGAGGACAGTCTCCATCAGTATAAACAGAGATGAAGAAGGCATTTTGTAATTCTGCCTTCTTCAGCAGAAGGCCTACATTTCCTCCAACCTTAGGTTTTCCTGAAATATATTTTAAGAAGCCCTTTTTATTATCCTTGACATCCCTTGCAAGGTTGAATTCCAATGAGGCCTTAGACCTTCCTAGTCGCCTCCCTACATCCTCTGACAACAGTCCTATACTCCTCCCAGATGGTCAGCCCCTCCTTCCATGATCTGTAGCCCCTCTTCTTTCACTTAAGTTTGATTATCAGTTCCTTTCTTAACCATGCAGGTCTCAAATGTAGCTAAACCCAGTGTATTTTGCACCAACAGGGATAGGTCTCTTGGCATACACATTGTGAAATTTGAGTACTGGGCTGTTTAAAACAGACTAAAATTAAACTTTTGTAAGGTCAAAGCTCTGGCCAACTGAGTGAAAGAAATGTATTTATCAGTGCTCTAAGAACTGCTATAAAATTCAAATGAAATATCAGGAAGACAAACATCTTGTGAAGGCCCTTGGGACTCTTGGAATGAACCTCAGGTGCCAAGAGGAGCCTGAAAAAAC